>DF237038.1:0-19517 GCA_000708835.1 Klebsormidium nitens
AAAGACGGGATCGGCCAATGACTGTAACCGAATTCAAAGCAATGATGCAAGATGTGAAAGATGTTACATATGCAAAGCAAGTCAAGATACTGGGACGCAACACAACGGGGTACAGAGGGATCAGCTTACGGCGTCAATGAGCTCGCCAAACAATTGTTCCACAACACAAGCAAGTGGGAAGAGGTAGGTGAGGTAGGTGAAAGGTAGGTCGAAGGTAGGTGTTTGAAAACAGCTCGATTTAGGGCTGTATCTTGGTTTATATTACAATCATGGTAGGTAGGTAGGTGTAAAATAATCTACATCATAGCATTATCTTTTTGCCACCATTGAGCGCGCAAATTGTCTCAGTCGCCAATCAAATACGGCGTCTACCTACCTACTTACCTACCTGAGCAATGTTTCTAATGATGAAACACACCTCCTCCTCCAATTGCTGATTGTCTACCACATCTCTACCTCACCTACCAACGCGTTGCTCCGGGATAAGGATGAAAAGTGTGCCGTGTTTGTGCTAGACACATGCAAGTCACCAACTCTATCTCTGCAACAGTCGAGCACGCACCCCTACCGTCCACACGGCTGCTGCAAGTACGATGCTAAGCTTGGCGTCGTCAACGCGCTTCAAAGAGCTATTATAGCCGCCCAGAAGCAGCGGCAAGATCACCATGAAGCTCTCGAGCCCCGAGTACCACCCCAGACTCCTGAACCCCTTCAAAAAGGAGTTCACCGACTCCACTGCACTAGTGTTTATCCAGTGGAGCGACGGATAGCTGTCCGGGCAATTTGAGGGGCCGCACTTGTGTACCTCCTGCCCGGCCTTTGAGAAATGAAACCTGTCAACAGAAAGGTATACATCAATTCACATTCTAAGAATAATACCCAATGTACACGATTTGAATCAAGAATCACAGCTCTTGACACCGTTCCGACTGCAAAATGAGTCTTAATGTACACACAATACCAGATGATGTACACTACAATCTCTACTCAATGCCTGGCAACAACGCCCACTACAAACAAGGCTTTATTACAGATTGTCCAACCATGCAATTGTGTAAAAGTGACGCGCACCTGTCGACGACAAACCGAACATTGGCAAAAAACGCCGGTTCTCTGCGGAAGCAGTAGTTGCGCAAGGCACAACCGTTGTCGTGCACCAAAACATGTGGCAGATCCTCCCGCCTCAGCCGAGTGTAGAGCACGGCAAAGGCGTCTCTTGGGCTCTCCCCGCGCAGCATCACGTGGAATCCGTAGATGACCCGATGCGGGCACGCAAAAACGTAACCCCCCCTAGTCCTCTTCGGCCTCTTACTCTTGCTACCCTTCTTCCCTGAGAGCTTTCCGGCCCCCTTCACCAGCCCGAGAACGTTCTCAGCATCCCACTCGGTCATCGACTTTCCCGTTGCGCATTTGTTCTCCTCCAAGCTCTTACTGCGGCCGTCCGGATACTCGAAGCTGCTGTACCACGGCAACCCCCGCTTCTGCTTCCAACCAGGGAACGGATAACACGCCAAGACGTCCTGTTCGGCTCGAGAAGCGTGCCCCGCCGGCAACGGGTGCAACTCGTCTCCCTCCTCGTCACGCCCCAGCCTCTCTCTCAGAAGCGAGCGCTCATGACCGCTCATCCCCTCCCACTGCCGGGAGCTTGGCTCCAACCTCTCGACGCCCGGGAGCAACTCGTTTGCCACCCCTCGCGCCTCGTTTAACTGTCGCCGTTCCTCGATGCTCAGGGGGCGTGCTCGAGCCTCCGTAAGGAGGTCAACAGCTCGGTCCAATGGGGCGCGCGCCTCGTGCACCCAACCAAGCTGCCCGTCGGCCTCGAACCCCGTCGCCCCCCTTGAAAAGAGAGCAATGAGATAGAGATGTTGAAGCGTGCGCATGAAGAAGGCCGGGAATGTGAGCCCTCCGCACGAATCCACGATGCGCCGCAGGATTGGTGCGTCCCTTGCCAAGTCCCGCCGATCCTCGCGAATTGCCTCGCCACCCAGGAGCAGCTTCCGGGCCACATGCA
The DNA here is from genome assembly GCA_000708835.1 of Klebsormidium nitens. Lineage (NCBI taxonomy): Eukaryota > Viridiplantae > Streptophyta > Klebsormidiophyceae > Klebsormidiales > Klebsormidiaceae > Klebsormidium > Klebsormidium nitens. Next base: position 2,012 of record DF237038.1, read on the forward strand.
ATGCGCCAGGTCCGATGAGAGCCTCATCGCTGTCGTGCGCGCCGAGAGAGTACAGAAGCTCCGTCCACTCGCCCACCCAGTGCTGCCACAGGTCTGGACTCAACCCTCGCCTCTCAAAGTCGATCTGAATTCCCGTCAGCAACTCGAAGACGGCCAGATTTCGATCTCGCACCATCGTGCGCTCCTCAGCGAGCATGCGCCGTCTGCCGTCCTCTGGAAGCGGGCCCCCCGCCTCATCCGGCCCGAAACGCTTCACGATCTGGGGGTCCTCGTGAGCCAGCCCGTTCAAAAGCGCTTCATACTCCACTTTTGACAGCCTCCTCGGGCCAAGCCTCTCGTCCTTGGGCCGATGTTGAGAGAGGCGCGCGAGCGCTTCTTGCAACTCAGGTAGCAGCAAGAGCTTGCGCTTCAATCCGGCCCCCTGAAGACCGGACCCGCAATAGTCGCGGCCGGCGATGGGCCGCTTCTCAAGGAGAGCTCCCGTGGAGGTACGGCTAGGGTGGCAGAACGTGCGCCGCGCGTCGAGCGAGGAGCTTCCAAGCCCGCCTGGCTTTTGCGCGCCGTCCGCGCTGGCGAGGCCGACAATGCCGTCGCAGATGAGGATCTGGAAAAAAGGTCACAAAGTTGTGTGGGTCAACGAGTATGTTGAGCTGAAATTCAGGTCAATGTGCATAGCACAGGATCAACCAGTGAAATTCCATCAAATGTACATGAAATGTTACTGGATGTACACTGAATATCAGCGAATGTACACTGCCAGATTATGGACGAATGTACACTGATTATCGTCTATAGGCATGTATCCAACTGTCACAGAACAAATAGACAGCAAAGACACGATAGACAGAAAAATCTTGTGACCTCTCGTCTTCCGCATGGGCAAGCCATGTGGCTTACCTTTGGATGTGGCCCACACAACGAGCAGCAATCCCGAAGCCCCAGCCCAACCAGCTTGAAGAAGTCGAGGCTCGCCCGGCGCCATGTCTCCTCGCTCAAGACGATCGCATCCGGGGAGCGCTGGAAGGCCGACTGATGCGTTGCCAGCTCCGCCTTGAAGCTGTGCCCGTGCTGCATCCCCCGCAAGAGCAGCTGCAAGCTCTCTTGGACGAAGAGGGTCCGCCGATTCCACGTGTATACAGCCCCAGGTGCTCGCCGTCAAAGTGGATCGTGTGCGCCTCGTCAAGGCACTCGCAGTGGTAGATCCGCACCCGCACCCGCTGGCTCCACTGGGAGGCCGTCACGTCCGCCTCGATCCATGTCTCGACCCATGAGCCGCCGCACGCCGGCAATTCAATGGGGCAGGGCGCGCTCAACAACCCCTTCTCTGACAGCTCCTGAAAGTTGCAATCCCTCAGCTTGCTCACAGGAACGGGGCGGTCGAGCGAAGTCACGAGCGGGTCGTGGACGGCATGCGCATCGCTCAACCGTGCCAGCTTGGGGTTTGTGACTTGGACGGCCTCAGTCGTAAGGAGCATGACGGGGGTGCGAACCCTCAAGTCCTCTTCATGCTCGCATCGGCCCCCAGCGACCGCTAGTGCAGCCAACGAGCAGCTCGCGCACGCGTCCACCAAGCCTCGAATTGCCTCCTTGCCCCTCGCTTCTGCCGGCGGCCGAGCGCCCCACCCCACTCTTGTGGCTGGACCTTGCGAATCTTGCTTGTGCGCCTCCCAGAAAGCCTTGTTCCGCCTCGCCCGTTTGTGAGGGGGCGCCTCCTCGTCAGCCGACCCCCCTTCCCTGCCACGATTGCCCCCATAGCTCTCCCGATCGTTGGAAGTTTGTGCGACGGCGGCCTCTCGAAAGAGGCGCTCGTGCTGACGACAGAAGCATGAGTCGCCGGCGCAGGTTGCTTGCTCATGGGGCCGCCGCTCCAGCAAGCCAACAAGATACCGCTCCTCCTCCAACAACCTCGCATCACCTCCCCCCTGCGAGGAGGTGCCCACGGCAGGGCATACTCCAATCTTTGGCAAGTCGCCGTTCCACTGCTCGAGCCAGCTCAGCGCCGCCATTGGTAGAGGTTCCGAGAGCCTCAGAACCATCTGATCGGCGACTGGAAGGTCTCCCTCATTCTTCAGAGCTGCCTTTGCCGCTATGACGTGCGAGCAGTCGGTGAGGCTTGGGCACCCGTCGCGCTTCCCTTCGCAGTACCACACCCCCTTGCTGCTGCGGAATACCATGCGCCTTCGAGGGCCCGGTGGCCCCTGAACATTGTCCGCTACCGCAAAATAGCTCCCCGTCGCGTCTGCTCGAACCCGCTCTACCCTTGCCCCTTTGCCAAGCGACTCGTAGGTGGGCAGCTCCGCTGTTAAGGTCCAGCTTTCGCTGATGGCCGCAAAAGCCAGCTTGTGCACGCACGGCGCGTCCTCCGTCAGCCGGCCCCGATCGCACGTACAGCAGAGCTCGCCGCGCGTGTCCCACCAGACTGTCTCCGGCAAAGCATGCGTCTTGTCCGGCTTTCCCAGTTTCTTTGCCCGGCCTTCCTCGTTGTGATCCCATCCACACATGTACAGCCTAAGCGGAGGGGATGCCGACTCTGCGGGCTGGAAGACGTGAACCGACCCCTCGGGAGCAGCCATCATCTTGAGGTAGCGCACCGCCTGCTCCTTGATGCCCATCGTTGCCTCCTGCAGCACAAGGCGGGAGTAGGTCTTTCAAACCGACCTCCCTGCCATTGTGAGGCAGTGTCACAAGTATGGAACCCATTGAATCAGTATCTCTTGATTCAAACAATTGAGATACATTGTGGCCGCACAATTGAGAATTGCTGTGAAGCAACTTCAACAGAACTTTAAACTCTCTCCCATGTCGCTGCCTACGGCTAGCCCTTGCTATATAACATCGATGGCATCTGGAACGAGCTGGGCAAAACGAAACTGCAGCAGGCATTTTGTCATGATGATCATCAAGAAAAAAAAGTGCCATTAAGCTCACCTCAGTGCTCGTCTCCTCTGAGGCGCCCTTCACCCTGGGCCGTACCCCCTTGGCCATGCCCCGCTCTCCAATTTGGGACGCCGCCGTGGCCACTTGCCTCTGCCCCAACCCCGTCGTTGCATTCTGCTGACAGAGGAAGCTTAGCACGTCGTCCGTGAGCTGCAAGCTTTGGCTCCAAGGGCCTCCTCCCCTTTGCCGGCACAAGATGGGCGTATCTTGTCCACCATCTTTCCTGCCGCTCAACGTGACCGACAAACCATCTGCGCTCTCCGTCACCACGCCAAGCAAGTTCTGGACGCAACTCAAGCACACGACCTGCTTGCACTGCTTGGCCTTTGGAACCCCAGCACTGACCAGGTAGCCCATTTGCGTGCCGCGGTCGCTCTTGCGCCATGCAAGCGTCATGAGACTGGAGGACTTTTGTTTGACCCAAATGCGGTGAGCGCATGTGAAACACTTGACAGCGACGCGCTCCTGGCAACTCACAATGTCAACCCTAACCGCACCTGACGCAATGCTCTGTACATTGTCTGGATCTATATGGCTCAACTCATTGCTGAAATGCTGGAGACTAGCTTGAGACTCCATGGTTACCACGCCTCCTTGCCCCACTCTAAGGGGGACGGACCTCCCTAAGCCCCGTGCGCCTCCACCTGCGTGCTGCTACCCGGTCCGTATTTCCCGGGCCCTCGAAGTTGCCTTCTGGACTCGGCGGCCTCTCCCTAAGTGCCTGAACCTCCGACCTGGGTTGTGATGCCCGGTTGCTTAGCCCTAAGCCCCGAGCGTTCGACGGTCTCTGATCGAAAAGGCTCGAATTCCACACCCGGGGGGTGCTGACGTGGCGTCCTCTCCGGGTCATGTAACATTATTTACCGGCACCGAGAGAATCCGGCACCTTCATTACCGCGCGTGCACCGTCCGATCTGTCAGGAACGAGTGTGACCGTTCATTTAACACCGAACTTCATTTGGTAGGCCCAAAAGCGCGCCCGGTTGGAAATCCCGGATGGACACCAGCAACGAGAATTGTGCCGGTTTTGAAACCCAGCTTTCAAAAAGCTTTCGAAGCTGAATACCGTCAGAAATGAAAGCTAGAACCGCGAGAACACCGCTATCATGCCGTTTCCTTTTGCTCCCCGGGCCCGGGCTCCGGCTACGGCTTGCCTTCTCAAGGGAGCCCTGGACTCTGGCCTCCACTGTGCCCTAATTCATGACCTGTGTACGAGGAAGGCGACGCGCTTCAGGCTCAGCCTCAGCACCAGCTTTTCATGGCTGCCTAAAGACATGACAGCGAGAATACCCTGTCCAAAGTACGCAGCATGCCCGCGGATGCTTAATTGCAGACAAAATTGCAACTCTTAGAGAGACTGGGGTCCCCCAGACAAGCGCTGAAGCAGTGCGGTGCAACTGAGCTTCGGTGAACTTGGAGATGGCCGCTCAAGCTGAGAGCTTCTACCAGCTCTTGCAAGTGGCTCCGGATGCCTCTTTGGAAATTATCAGGCAAAGCTTCCATGCTGCCGCGCTAGCGCTGCATCCCGATAGGCAGAAGCTGAGACAAGCAAAAGACTCCATTGCAATATTGCCCCAGCACGACGTACTAGAGTCAGATGCTCCAGACAGCATTGCAGAAATTGAGGTGAGATCTTTAGAGAATGGAGATGGTTCTTCGTCAGATGCTCTGGAGCACTTTCACAGGATCCAGCGAGCATGGGAAACCCTTCGGGATCCGGACTCTCGAAAAGCCTATGATGAACAGCTGCAGCGGGCGGCAGAGCATGAGAGAACTCAAGCATTGGTGCCATCAATGAGGAGGTGTTCTTAGAAGAGATGGACATGGAGAAACCCCGGGGGGACAATGCGGAGTTTACGTACCCCTGTCGCTGTGGGGACTGTTACTTTATTGAGGGACAAGAGCTCCTTGCAGCCTTGCAGGACGCACAGAAGCGAGCCGGTATAGTTGCTATAGGGCAAAACGCGCTAGAAAAGAGTCACCATGTGATCGTGCAATGCAGGTCCTGTAGCCTGCATATACGGGTCCACTATAGTGAAGCAGAGTTGACGAGTCTGATTGGGGACAAACTCAGCAGATGCTGAAGAGCGGCCGGGTCGCGCTACTTGTCTATGTCCACTGAATCACCGAGGTCTTTCCCACGCTGCTACTCCGTGCCTCTGCTGGTAAGTTACCGTCCTTGTCGTCAGAATCTTATCCAGTTTATACTGGATGTTTTCAATGAGAGGTTTACAGAAGGATGAGGCTTCAGATTCGTTGAATGACAACTTCATCTGGAAAAGCTTGCTTACATCTCTACTATTTGGGACTGATTGTCCGTCAGCAAGGGTCTGCTGGCCCCACCACGCCTCAGCTTCGAAAAAGGCCAGATTTGTCCAAGTGCAACGTCACAGTTGAAAATCTTAATTGGTCTCGAGCACAGTCGTTACAAGTATTTGTGAACCCGAGTCGATGAGAAACCACACCATTCAAAGTCTGCCAGAAAGAATTTTTTGTGTCATCCTCAAAATTGAATTGATGGAGTTCCTCATGGATGCCTGCCTTTTTCTGCAGGTTATATCAGCCACACTAGACGCAAGAATGTATTGAACTAGCCTGCAAAGAGCATCAACAACAGGTTCTTTTGATTTTGCATTTTCGCAAGCCTTTCTATTTGATGAGGAGCCAAAAAGGTTTCGAGACCGATCTGATGTAACTTGCGTGTGATTGGCAGCCACGAACTGGGGATCGCTTCGGCTTTCTTAGGATTGCTTCTCTGTACTAGCTAAGTATAGCGGCTACTGAGCTGATCTTCGGAGTGGGCGGGGAGAGTCGAAAGATAGCTGTCAGGACATGATCGAAGATTGAGCCAATTCCTGAGCTAGTCTGGGCTATATGACTCAGCCACAACTCGGGCCTCTGTGATATACCGGTCCAGGCTCGAAGCTTCTCAATGATCGAGTGTTGCAATTGCTTAGCTAAACGTTTGGCCGCTTATATCCACCACATTCCTGATTGCATTTCAGCAATGGAACGAGCATATGATTGATCAGGCAATGTTTATAAGGGGCGCGCTGGCGCGTAGCTCACTGAGACGATCGAATTACCGTCTGTTAACTGATGATCACAGGAAAGAGAGCGTCAAATGCGAGCAGATGTGCGGGCCGGTAGGTTTGCCCTGATATATCTAAAGTTGACAAGGCCAAGGGACGAACTTGAATAACAGACAGCGTGCGTATCGCAGGCCTGCGCAGAAGGAAGATGGTAATTAGGCTTAAAGATTGGCGTTAGCAACAATGTCTGCCAACTTGTCATAAGTGGCGCTGGCCCGCATGGACAGTTGTATGATGCGGAAGATCGTGTAACAGGATCCGCGGCCAGAGTCTCTGCCAAACACGACTTGGCGCCTGGTTTCGAAGATCAGACGCATCCATGTATATGAATATGCCCTAGGGAATATGCATAGTTGAAGAGTGCCAGGCAGTTAAATCATTGAAGCAGATCTTCACCATCTGTATAGCTGGCGAATCCCGTCGGTGGTGCAGCAAAATAGGCTCTAGTCTCGGTGCGGCGCACCAAGTTCGAACCAAAATGCAGTATTAATCGCGCTCAACTGAGATACAAATCAGGCGGCAGCAGCTGCTATCGGTGCAATCGAGGATGTGCTGAAGGCACAACCATGCACACGCTTCCCTTGGAGACAGTCAACGCCACTCAGTGACGCCGTCGCCATCGTCCGCCATCGTCATCTTCCAGCTCATGTCGGGAGTCTTTCCGAACCGAGCTTCACTGCATGCCACTTTTTTCGGGTTAAGGGGGGGTTGTGGGGCTCGCGGTTCCTCAAACCGTCGTTGGTTTGCTTGAACAGTCCAAGGTTATGGCAATTATTTAGGCTCTCGAAGTAGTCAGGTACTCGATCTGGGTTATATTGTACCTACTTTATTGACTCAAAGCGCGAGTCTTGACCTACCTAGGTACTATGAGATCTCAACTCGCTAGTGATCTGCATTGCTGCATGCAGACTGCAGTTTGCATATTTTTTTCCTTTGTTCCCTTTCTTTTGACTCTCTCTATGACGTTTTGAGGCCGAAGAAGGTTTGAAGTTGAAGAGTGAAAGCCTCTTAAAAAGTTCAAGTGTCCTGAACCTGTCGATTGCTAGGGCGCAAAAGACGCGCCAAAATCAATGGGCGCCATGGAGGTAGAACGTCTGGTCCTGAAGTCGACTTTTGTCAAGGAGAGTCTGTCAAAGAGCGATGCAATGACCACGGAGATGATCAACATTCTCAGCTCGTTTGACGAGCAATTGTCCTCTCTTGAAGCAGCAATGCGGCCAACGCAGGTAAGTGTCAAAGATACTTGCTCAGCTGGACAAGGTCAGGGCCTAAAAAGGATTGTAATGCTTGACAGCTCCTGGAATGCTTCTTTGACGCATTAAGGAACGAACTATGAGTGAAGTGGATTGCTACTGTTGGAAATGTATGATCACTGTCCTCAAATGCTTTAGGGTTCTGAATGTTAGGAAGCTGCCTCTCGCCTTCCTTCTTCAACGTATTGAAGGAGGGAGACCTTTCTAGGGATTGAAATTCCACAGAGTAGTGCATATTAACACTGTAAGTGAAAGAGGTGGGGCTGGGATAGAATTCAAAGTTTTGTAGAGTTTGTAAAGCTTGCAAACTAGGCATGTGAGGTTGCACCAGAGTTTTCTCTGTCTAGAACTTTCACTTGGTACATGCATCTTTCTCTGCCCTGCTCGCAGTGATTACCTGGGGCTGCCTGCTCCTGAACACGCCCTCTGCACATGCCTGGGCTTGATTTAAGGATCAAAGTTGATTAACTGATCAGTCTAATATGACTCAATTTCTGATTGACTTTGTGCCACCTGCATTGAAGCAGACTTGGAACTGGAGGCCTCAAGACTACTGCTTCCCTGCCCCAGCACAGATTGACTGGAAACCGGTTTGAAACTAGCAAATAGTTTCTGACGGGGGAGGCTACTCTGACTTTACTATTCATTCTGTCATCATGACAGGTGTACGCCGTACTACTTGACAATCACGTCAATGAATGATGACTTTTGATATCCACTTGGAATGTCCAAGTCAAAATCCTCAACATGTCAGTTATATCTCACGTCATTGATCGCATACCTTGAGTATGCGTACCTTGTAACGCCCTGTTCCAAGATTCCTACCCACCACCTTTCTGCAGATTCGCACACACGCCCTTACCAAGGCGCACCAGAACATCGACAGCACCCTGCACGCAGCAGAGTCCGTTCTGGCGCAGTTTGACGTCTCCCGCCAGGTCGAACCCCGCCTTCTCGAGGGCCCTCGCGGCGATTTTGACGGCTACTTTGCGGCGGTCGATCAGTTGCAGACGGCTGTGGACTTCTTCACGCAGAACCGGAGTTACAAGAGCAGCGACGCTGCGTTGCACCATGCGAAAGGGCTGTTGAACAAGGCGCTGGGCAAACTAGAGGAGGAGTTCCGGCGCATGCTCGCGGCCAACAGGTTGGGGTTCCTTATTGCTTTTCGCCTCACCTGATCGCCACTGTCTACAGCTTGTGAGGTTAACCGGAGGCTTGGCTGGTGTAGAGTGCAGGTCTGACTTCCAGTGCAGTAGGTGGCGGGCTGTCGGTCCCATGTTGGCCTTCTCGGATGAAACATGTGCAACAATGAGCGACTGGTGGCTGTGCCTGATGCATCGTTACGAAAGGAGCACAGAAAGGATGCTGCTATAAGTCTGTTTTGGATGCCATATTTCGAACTGCCTGCCGTACTTTCTCTCCAAGCAATTCTTTGCATCTGAGGCCCATCACAGCAATCCCGATTGTTTGCAAAACGTTTTCACATTTTAAGACGTTCCACCGCACTTGTTCCATGGTACGCATTTCGTCAGTACTTCTCGAGAGAAGTTGTTAGAAGGGACAACACTGGTAGTTTCGACTTCTGCCCATTCTTTCTGTTCCGCTCCGCTTGGTCTGTGGCAGTACATCCGCAGGCTCGACTCCCATAAGTGGCATGCTTTCTGGCATTACGCCATTCTAACTCTGATCCTTTGTAAGCTAAATCTCCGTTTCAATTCCCCCTAAGTTTGCGGTCAGCAGGTGGCAGGGATTGGCAAATCACTCTGGCGGGCTTGACTCACCAGGTGGAACTTTTCCCTTACAGAAACGCGTCAGGACGTCCTCCTTCGCTGGTTTGCAATCTAGCAAAAGTGGCCCGGACCTTCTTGCGAAGCGCCAGAGACTTGAGCTCCTTGAAACCCAGAGGAGGTCAAGAGACAAGCAGAAAAAGCTTCGACCTCGCTGCTTGCTTATACCCCTTTGTTCCACTTTCCCCTTGCCCGTTGCAGCAAGTCGCAGGACCCCGCCGCCCTCTTCGCGATGCTTCCCGAGAAGTACAAGCCCACACCCGCCGCCTCCAGCTCCGACACCATCGGCTCCGCCACCTCACGGAAACCCCCCCCTGAACCGCAGCCCCCCACCCCCCCGAAACGATCGAAACTCTCCAACTCCTGCCCGCAAACGTCATTCCGCAATTGCACGGAATGGCGAAGCAGCTCCTGGCGGGGGGCTTCTCGCAGCAGTGTACGAAGGGCTACAAAGACGTGCGGGGCGCGACGATTCTGCAGAGCCTGAAGCGGCTGGGATTAGAGAAGTTGACGCGGGAAGAGGTGCAGAAGATGCAGTGGGAGGTGCTCGAGACGAAGATTGGGAGCTGGATCCAGTACCTGCGGATCGCCGTCAAGCTGCTGCTAGCGAGCGAGAGGAAACTGTGCGACCAGGTACGCCGACTTCTGTCGGCTCGTTTTCACGCCTCTTCCCCGCTCTAGTTCCTTACAAGCTGCTGCTCGTTTCCAAGAAAGGAAGGTGGGCGACAGTCTGTAGGAATCTCGCTGTATCGGGCGATCGAGAGTGTGTACTTTCCAACCTCAATCCTGCTTGAAACTTCGGCTGTTCCGAGCGACTTTGTTGTTCGGCACATCTTCCTCCTTTGCTTTCGTTGTGTTACGGTGCTCTGTTGCGCTTGTGTCTGGGCCTGCTTCCGACTCTTTTGTCCTGCTCTGTTCACACTTCCCATTATAATCTTTACATTCTTCTCAGACTTATTCCAGACTTATCTGTCCATTTCTCAATTCTCCATGCGTGACGTTCTTCTGCGGCAATATTTTCCCCATGCAAGATATACTACCCTTCAGCTCATCCAGACGTGGTGACGGTACTCTCTGGTCTTCCCAGGTGTTCTACCGGCTCGACCCCGACCGTACCGCGGTGTTCTGCGAGGTCGCTGCCGAGTCGATGGCCACGCTGCTCAGCTTCGGGGACTCCGTCGCCAAGAGCAAAAAGTCGCCCGAGAAACTCTTCGTTCTGCTCGACATGTACGAAACGCTGCGGGACCTCATGCCGGACGTAAGCTTCCCTTGTACCTTCTTCTCTGATGCTCCCTTCATGTCTGTAGATCAGTTTGATTTGCGGATTAGCAGAGGTTCCTCCGTTATGTCGTTCTTGCCTTATCATTTTGTCTTACAGGAGATCCACATCGTTTCAAAAAACTTGCGTCAGCAAAGTAACTTTTCAAGAAGCGGAATGGACACAAGTACCCTCTCCTATTCTCGCTCTTGCTGGGTTTAAGGAGTAATTATCATTTTTACCGGGTGAGGCGATTGCAATAGAAAAGCGACGCGGCTGGTGGAGTGCCAAACGAGAATTAAGCGTTGTCAATCGTTACCTCGTTGTTGCTGAAGTTTTCCTGGCAATGCGTCAGGTGGACGTCAACTTTGCCGGGGAGGTGGCCCGACGATTCCTGAGGCGGCCAAGGGGCTGCTGAAGCGCACTTCTAGGGACTAGATCGTAATTGTTACAAGTGTTACCGACTTGTCCACTCCGTCTATCTACTTCCGTCCTTGCTGACGTGATTCTTTGTCAGGTTGACGTCACGTTTGCTGGTGAGGCGTGCGCGACGATCCGCGAGGCGGCCAAGGGCCTGCTGAAGCGCGTCGCGGAGACGGCGCTCGGGACTTTCGCTGAGTTCGAGGAGGCGGTCGACAAGGACGTCAGCAAGCACTCGGTGACGGACGGGACGGTGCACCCGCTGACCAGCTACGTCATCAATTACGTCAAGTACCTGCTCGAGTGAGAAGCGGGCCACTGCCAACAACTTGAGCACAGTCCCGCTTCGTGGTTGGGAGGATGGAAATGTCGGAAACATACTTTGGGTGAAAGGACGGGGTAAATGTCGATAATTACGCAAGATGGGAAGGGGTTTGCTTGGTCCGGAACTTTTTGCGTGAAACATCTGTTTGTGGGAGAATGTATCTATGTGAATCACGGGCGTCTATTATCAACCTAAGGTGGTGTGCTTCTACATAATACTTTCTGAAGAAATGTTTTTGGGCGGAGTCTTGAATGGTTTTTCTTCGGAACAGCATGTCATCCTTGATACCTTGGAAATCGCAGCTCTCCAGGGTTAGCCCAGCGAGGGCTGGCAGAGCGTACGGAACCATGGCCTTGAGTCTTCTAATAACCTGGCTCGCGACGCTGCACTGCAGAGTTTCAGGCTTGGTTCTTTAGCGTGGTGCGAATTGGAGTCGCAGTTGGTCTTTACAAGGCGCCCCCTCGGAACTTTCCATAATCTTTGGCCGATCCTCCTTCGATTGTTGTTTACTGAAGCCGCTAACGCAAACAGACTCATGGCCTAACGAGAATCAACATTTCTTGCATAGCTTGCTCACGCATCGGTTTTTTTCGCCTTCTTCGCGCGACCAGGCGATGCAGATGGAGTTGTTCCGAGAGGGCGACTTCTGACTGCTTGCAACCTCTTCAAGTCACCACGGCAGATGTGGCGTTTTGGTCCCTCCTTGCATACCCCGCTCATCACTTTCGCTCCCTTCTCCGCAGATATCAAGAGGCGCTGAAGGATATCTTCCGGGGAGGGCGACTTCTTGATGCTTCCACCAACGCAATGATATCCGTAGCTTTTCATTCCGTTTCGGATACCTTGCTCACCACGTTCGCTCCGTTCTTTGCAGCTACCAGGCGACGCTCAAGGAGCTGATCCGACTTCAAGAAGCAGGCGACCCAGCTTGCGGTCTACCAACGCAACGATTCTCTCAATCTTTCAAATGCAACTTTCCTTCTTGGATACCCCGCTCACCCATCGCGTTTGCTCTTTCCTTTCGCAGCTACCAGGCGACGCCGAAGGATTTTGGCTGACTCAATTTTGTCCTTTTTCCCAACAACGCTACGAACGGACCCATACTCATATCCTGAGATGCAATGATCTGTCCAATCGCTTGCTCACCCGTCGCTTTCACCCGCTTTCTGCGCAGCTACCAGGCGACGCTGAAGGAGCTGTTCCGGGAGGGCGACGTGGAGAAGCAGGCGACCCAGCTGGCGGTCGCCACAACGCGCATCATGGGGGTCCTGCAGCAAAACCTGGACGGCAAGTCCAAGGTGTACAAGAACCCCGCGCTCACGCAGCTCTTCATGATGAACAACATGCACTACATGGTGCGGTCCGTCAAGAGGTGAGCCGCTCGACTATCCGTCTAGTCTCCCTCTATCTGTAGTTGTATATTCATTACGTTTGGCGTTTGTCTTTTTGGTCAGATTTGCTCTGGCTCTGCAATGGCTGTACTCACGCAGCTCCTTATGATGAACAACATGCACTACATGGTTCGGTCCGTTAAGAGGTGAGCCGTCGTGCGCAATGCGTTAAATTCCTCTTGAATTGGAATATCTTCACTGCTTGGCGTTTGTCTGTTTGGTCAGGATTGCCCTTGCTGCATAATTTGCACGCCCAGCCGCTTTTCATGGTTAACATGATGGACAGCATGCACTACTTAGTGTTCTTCGTTCACGGACAGGTCCAGGGCTATTGAACAGTGACTGTGTGCAGCGACCAGATTGTCAACTTTTTATTATGTACGGTCGGGATTTCAGCGCTTATTGGCACCGGACTGCTTTTGGACAGGTCTGACGCGTGGAAGCTGCTGTGCAACGACTGGAGGCAGCAGTCAGCTCGTCGTTTTGCTTTGAAAACCACGTAGTGCCCGAATCTGAACAGGCATTGACATCGGACGCTTTTCGGACAGGTCCAAGGCGCGCAACTTATTAGGCGACTCCTGAGTGCAGCAAATGCATCATCGCTCTGCTCTCAATACCACGTTCTTTACGAATCTCAGCGAGGCATTGAGATTCGGATACGTTTGGTTTGCGAGCCGCTGGGGCGACTACTGGCAGTGGATAGATCGTCGAACTGCTCTGATCCCAGGGGGGCATCAGTCCCGGGCGCAACTGCATCTTTTCATGACGAACTACCTGAACTTCAAAGTTCCTAAACCCCGACGATTTCCGGACAGGTCCGAGGCGCGCGAGCTATTAGGCGACGACTGGGTGCAGCGGCACCGGCGTACCGTGCAGCAGCACGCGACGGCGTACCAACGGTCGTCCTGGGGCAAGGTCACGACGCTGCTGACTGGACAAGGGCTGCAGGCGGGCGGGCAAGAGGGGGCGGTCAACCGGCAAGCGGTCAAAGACCGGTACGTACCTTTTCTGATGGGGGCTGGTGGTTTGGTCTCTTTACTGATGCTTGTTTGTGAGGGTAAGAAGGGCAGATCGACCGGCAAGCGGTCAAAGACTGGTAGTACCTCTTCTGATGGGTTTTGGTAATTTGATCCCTTCCTGATGCCTCTTTGTGAGCGGGGGAGGGGCGGGTCGTAGACAAGCGGTCAAAGACTGGTATGCACCGGTCCACATTCCCAGTTCTGATTCCCTTTGGGGTTTCGCTGCCGTTCTCGAATCTTTTCCAGCAAAACGCCGGAGGTTTAGTCAGCCTGCAAGCCGTCAAGATCGGGTATGTACTAGGAATCCATCGTTTGACGCATCCAGGGTCAGTTCTGGCCAGAGTCAATCTTTGTGACGCTCGCTAGGAGGGAGCTATTCCAGAAGTGTTGACCAGGCAGCGGTCAAGGAACATTTTCTACATCTCGCGCCTATATTTGGACGGTTCTCGCTTTCGGCGGGTCTTGTGCTGCGATTGAACGCTATCCGTTCGAAGGGCCAGGGGCGGTCAGATTGTCAGTGGTAAAGCGTCGGCCCGCTCACGCAATTGTTGTGACGCTTCTAAGAACCGAATCTGCCGTGAGTTTGCATTTGCTGCACAAGTCGGCAAGGCTCCTTTGGACCCTTTCCGGGGCGCTTTTAGGAGGCGATGAGTGTGTTTTGTACGCCCTTTGTTGTGGCTGTAGACCCTACGAAAGTTGACATTCGGGCTTAGCACTCTCTGTAATTGACTTGGCAAAGCTTGAGGAGATGATTTCTGTGAGATTAGCAAGCGACGTTGGTATTTACTGTTTGCAGGTTCAAGGCCTTCAACACAAGCTTCGAGGAGCTATACGCAAGCCAAACCCAGTGGGTCATCCCCGACCCGGAGCTACGAGAAGCGGTTCGGTTGCAAGTTGCGGAGGTTCTGCTTCCCGCATACCGGTCGTTCTTGAAGCGGTATGGATCAATTCTCGAAGGGGGAAAGAATCCTGGAAAGTACATCAAGTATGCTCCAGAGGACCTAGAGCGAATGCTAGGCGACTTTTTTGAGGGAGGAAACCGAAGGTAACTCCTTCTTGTCCGTCAAGTATCAAGATCCAACGTATTCTTGAGCTGGGGATTGCTTGTGAAGCGCCGTAACTTCTCCTGTAGTACGTACAGATTCTTTCAACAGTCAGCAGAGAATCTCTTCCTTAATAAGTGTACCGTTGTGCATGCTGATCTCTCGGCACTCGTAAATACTTCTTGCCTCATGTAGGCCATACTTGGCCAAGTCAGCGGTGGATTTCTTGACCGTGAAGAAGAGCCGAATTGCATAGTTGCTGGGTTCGATCAACAATAATCCGGATGAGGAGGATCCTAGCTTGACGACTGTCCAGGCGGCTGGTCGAGCCATGGAGCATTTCAAACACATTTGTGCCTTGGGAAACAGCTAGGCGGCAGCTCTCGATCGCTGACCATATGGTTGACCAGTATCTTTGAGAAGTCTGGCCGCTTATACTGTCGTCATGTCAACAAGGATTTGGGACATGGATCGATTGGCCCTCCGTGACTTTACAAACTTGGGCCCGTACCGCTTTAAGGCTTCTTTCAGTTATGATAAGCATAAGTTATGCGGTCATGCCATGCATGTTAGTTGCAAGCACAAAGCATATGCGTCATAATGTATTCCTGTACTGTACTATCCGGGCTTGATGATTACATACATGGCGCTGCTTGAATCAATTGAACTCATTCGAGATCCCGTTAAACACAATGTATATGCTCTGGCATGCATTCCACATGCACGTTTGCAGATCTCCGACATGGCATAACAGACAATACCATAACTCCGAATCCATGTTTCAGCCGCCGACGTCGTGTGGAAGCCATTTGGTACAACCTGCTTGTAAGCCAAAATTATTCTCGGACATTGTCCATGATCAAGTTTCAATTGAGTAAGTTGCGTGATCCATCTCATATTGACGAGAGTCGCAGACATGAACCCAGCATCGAGGCTTTGGTGAAGCGAGTACGAGTCTTGTTGTCATTCTAACACAAGATAACCTACAATGACACTCAAGTAAGCAATCTTGTCATTCACAAGAATTGGATCAATCATGCAGTTTTGTATTTGCTTCTCCTACATTCAAATTGGATTTCGCCTGGCTCTCAATCTGCTTCATACACAAGTACAATTCTTCCGGAACCACATTGACGACTCTTTATCTTGTAGAATGGCGTCTTTACTCTATCGCACCGAGCCTGAAGCTTTGCCACCGCATCCGCTCCACCCGGAGTCCTTGCTACGGCTCTCCCAATCCCGGCATCTATGGTTGTATTCTGCAGAGCATCAAGTGCTGCTTTCCGCACCCGCTCCCTTTTGTCATTTGAAAGGCTCACCAACCATGGCAAGGCCCTTGGCACCACGGCAATGACTTCCCTGGCCATGGGATTGCTTGCGAGGTTGCATAGCACAGCTGCGACCGTTGCGAGCACATCCTCGGATCCAGAGTTCAGAACCGAAAGCAGCGCCTGCAGGCACTCTGGTCCACTGGCTATTTCCTGCAAGAGTTTCTCATCTTCCGCCATGCATTGTAATCGGAATGCCCCTAACTCTCGTGCCTTTTCCTCGGGTCTAGAAGCCATACAGAAAACAAGCGCTTTCATAAAGCTGGGCATTCGAGCAATCAGTCTGCGAGGCCCCAAGTCCTCCGTGATCGTATCGACTTGGAACATGGCGTCCTCTACCTCGTCCAAAGTGCCCTTTTCCAGAAGACTGTTCAACACTTCTACTCGCTGAAGAAACGCTGCCGTGGCCTCCTTGCTTTGACCATCACATGCAAGCAGCCCCAGTATCTTCAGCGCAATCCTTTGCCGAAGTTGCGCCCCCAGGTCTGATTGTCCACAATACTCCAGAAGCCCCTCCACGGCAGTTCCCACCCTTGTAAGGACCTTCCGTGTGTCATCATCGTTGACAATATGGAAGAGCGTATGCCCGGCAAACCTTCGGATGCTCTGATTGTCATGCGTCATGAGAGCAACCAACACGTCGAGGTACCCCGGCAGGTTGCTTGCAACCCTTGCGGCCCTACAGCCTACCATAAGCCCTTTCAGTTTGTCCAAGGCATGTGTCCTTGGTTCTCTTTCAATGATCATCAGCACCAGCCTCGGAGTCCTTGGCACAGGAGCCACACATTGTGTCACCCCGCTCTTGCTGTCCCACCAGAACAGGTTCGACCAAGAAGGTTCTTCAATTCCAGGACCCGTAAAGTTGAACAGGTTCATCGGCTTTTCAAATTTCTGGTTTCTCAGCAAAGGAAAGGTCTCAAGGAGAGCATTTAGAGCAGATTCGTGAACGCGGAAGCCATCTAGAAGCAAAAGCCGAAGAGATTGATAAGGTTTGAGAGGTTTCACGAAGTCCAAATCCACCTTTGATCGAAAGAGGACAAGCTCCAACACCGCCAGCTTAGGGCATGCCTGGAGCATTGCAAAAAGCTTCTCATAATCGGCGCAGCTTGTGTCCGAGCTGGCAACTATGAAAACGTGAAGCTCCTCAAGGGTCTCTTCAGACTGAGCAACGATCGCCTCAAGACCGGTCAGGAGACGCGAAACATTTTCCACAACCAGCGAAACTTTCTGCAGCGAAGTTGTGGTCCGAGCAAGCATGTAGCTCCAAAAGATGCTCTCGCTCTGAAGCCCGATCACATCCCACTCCAGGCTTGGAGATGAGCGAACCAGCGCCTGAAACCTTTTGCAAACAAGCTCCAGCTGAATCCTCTCTTGCGATTTGCTGAAGTGCAAATCGCCTGCATCCCACATCCGCCTTTCGAGAATACTCCGCAGGAGTTCATCAGGAAGTCGGTCGAAGGGGCTTCCTCCGATAGGCTCCATTCTGTTCCTAGACCCTGGATTGGACCTTGGAATATTTGGGCGCCAATTGAAGCACCCCAAAAGTGGTGACTGCTCAATGCAGCAGAGTTGGACAAGTGAAAGGGAGGCCGTGCACACACTTCTAAGTCTTCATAGCACATGATAACTTTACGAAGGGGAACAACTTAGGGG
>DF237038.1:20900-135310 GCA_000708835.1 Klebsormidium nitens
CGACCCCTGGCATGAAGCCCTGGCGCCCTGTAACAAGCGCCTGATCTCTCTACCAAGTCAAGTTGAGTCTGTCCCGCCCTCTTCTACCGGGCTCTGAGCTTTCCGGCTATGTGGGCACCAGTCTAAAGCAAGACAAGCAAGGCAAGGCCCAAGGCAAGCAACTGGCAACTTCGCACAGGAAGGTGGGCCTTGCATTCTTGTGTCACGTCAAGAACAGCTCGGGCGCCACAGGAGGCGCAGGTTTGATTGGCAGCAATGGCTGGCTTCCAAGGTCAAGCCCAGGGTGGGATGACGGGGGAGGGGCGAGTTGGGAGGTGGCTAACACAGGCAGGGATGGGCAAGTATTGCGAGCAATTCGCGGGGCTGAGCGAAGTGGTGTTTCGGGGGTTGCTGATGCAGGTGCGTCCTAAAGATGCTGCTCTGAAAGGCAGAACGGAAATGAGTAGCAGTGAAAAGACATGTTCCCACTTTGAGTGGGCAGCATGGGGTTGTCTTTATATCAAATTTAGAGGTTTGTGCAAGAAAGGAGCTTGCGAAATACAGGAGTAAGGAGCATGATTTGATGCATTTAAAACCAGGTTTCGTATCTTGATCTCACTTATATGTCACTTCTGGCGATTCTTGGCGGTGGAGTTGTCAGGGTATCTTGACCTACCTGCATTTTGTCCAATGGGAGGCATTGGCGAGAAGCAATCAACCAATGTACTTGTGAATTGGCCTACTGCAATGATCTAATGCGCAGAGGCTTAATGTTAGCTGATTTCACTGCCATCATTTGTCAGTGATTCTTAGACCAGCTGCTGGGAAAGAGCAATTCGGATCATGCTTCAGCTTGTTAACCCTAACCCTAGTTTGCTTTCTTGACTAGCTGCATTCTGACTCTGCTTTTCTTCGGAGGTTTCTGCTCCGATACTCCGCCACTTAGTCATTTGCTGAGCTTCTTCTAGAACCCTTCAGGATGTGCAGTAAGCTTATGTTCAGAATGTGGAGTTGGCGCTTCTGGCATGATCAAGTTAAGTAGATGTCAACACCCATTGAAACGGTTGGCGAGGCAGGAGGTTGCTGTCTACATATAGCTCCATACAACAAGTGGGCTGGCCTCAACTGTGTGATCTGGCGGGAAACTCTAGGCAAAGTCTTTTTGTGGGGATTTGATGGGTTGTTTGAGCATCAGATGTCCAAGGCCCTTACTTTTTGGAGTGAGGTTGCGCAGCTCAGACTCTCCTTAGCACCAAAAGCTGAAGCCAAATCTTAGCAAATCACCCCTGAACAAGCCCCTGAGAAGCTCAGGCAAAAAGTTTCTTCTTCTCTGTCAACTACTGTGACGAAAGGAGCGTGGCAGTTTTGATCTGGTCCCCTCAGCTTGAGAGGCGTTCTGAGAAAGGCAAAAGGAGAGACTATTCTCAAATCTTCAAAATTTGACGATAGTTTACGCTGTTGACAGGACTACGGCAGATACGGCGTCACGAGCCTGGAGGACAAGCAGAGATTGTTCCGGCTGCTCAAGACAGTCAATGCCGGGGGGGAGCCGGATGCTGAGCCCGCAACCCCCCCAAAGCTCTCGCGGCCGAACCAGCAAGCGGCGGGCGGCATCGAGAGTTTCCTCTCTCCCGAGCTGAGAGCGGACCATGGAATATTGGACATTCATGCGATGGACGATAGTGATCTGTTCCATGACGTGAGTACAGTGCAGCGTGGAGCTTGAGAGACGAGATGAATTGATTTGACCGAAGAAAGTCAGTTCAGAATGTGACATGAGTGCAGAGCACTTCACGTCATGGTGTTAGCTCCGGGTCCAGAAGGAAACGCCACAAGTCAGAGTTTCAAATCAGTAGCCATTTGAGGTGAGGGGGGACCGCATGCCAAATGCCGGAGGCGCCAGAACTAGGCTGGAAATCTTCAAATGCATCTCAGGCTATGTTGCGGGGAGAGTTTTTTGACCCCAGCTGGTCAATTCTTGGTTGACGTCGCGGGCTCCATGTGCAACTTGAACATGGGTGCGACCAACCTTCCATAAAAGGTGCTTGTCTTCAGGTACACTTTTGCGATCGCTTGGAGTTGTTCACTCTGTTTTCGGGGCTCGACCCCGTGCTTCGTTGCTCTCATCTGACTTGGCACTTGTATTCTGGCTTCCGTTTCTTGAGAACTTGAACCTGAGCTCTGAACTGGTTCACCACTCCTCCATTCAGGTCTCTGGCACCCCGCCCCTCTCGGACCCCTTTTACAAGAGCCCCTCCCCACCTCTCGCGTTTGAATACCAGTCCCGAGCTTACGCCAACGGCTCGGACGAAGAGCAGTTTCCCGTCAACAGCATACCGCTCCCACCCTCTGGGCGGCAGTCAAGCCATCGGCCGTCGAGAGAGGCAAACAGCAACGGGTCTGCGAGTGCCCGGAACGCGCTCTTCCGGGCCCAGGCAAACAACAGCAGCGATGACGACTACGGCAGCGCGCGGCAAGCGGGAGTGAGTCTTGGAGGGCTTTGACCTTTGACCAGTCTTGGGAGTCCCTGGAGATAGTGTACGGATGATTGGAATCCAAGCGGACAACAGGAACGATGGGGAAGAAGGCTGCTGGGCTGAGTTGCTTTTGATCCTTTCAACCTACTGTAGTCACTTGTGCGGGTGTCACAATCAGTTCTGGGGCCGTAGGAACAGATGGGCTAACCTGTTTGTAGCACAGTCTCAAGCAATTGTGCGATCACTTCCTGGCAACGCTTCTTCCCCGTGCAAGCTGCTGGTGTTCAAAGCCGGGGGAAGCCTTCAGGGCAGAAGGCGGATGATTCGACTAGGAAGCACGTATAGCTGTTAAGCTGCCCTTTCGATCTCAAACTGCCACTGTTGCTTAACACCACTCTAGCACGCAAACACAAACGGTTTCATACCCAGACAATCTCGTGCAGAGCAAGCGCAGCAGCGGCGCAGACGACGAGTTCGAGTACAGCGGCTCTCAGCAGCGGGGGGGCATCCTGCCGTCCCCCAGGCGCCCCAGCACCCCGGGGGGGGCAGAGACCTCGCGCCCGGGGAGTGGGAACGGTCCCCCCGCTGGAGTTGCGAGGATCCGTGTAGTTGTCAGAAAGCGGCCAATCAACAAGAAGGAGTTGGCGCGGAAAGAGGAGGATGTCGTGTGGATTGACGAGGCGGGGACTGCACTGCAGGTCAGTGCTCGGGTTGGGTCGGTTAGTGAAGGGTTAGCGATTGGTTTTGAGTGGCTGCTCCTTGTTTAGTAAGCCAACTTAGGTTGACAAGATGCTCAGCGACTGTCAAGTGCACGTGTAGGATCGATTGACAAGCCATGACAACACTTGGATGAGTCGACCTTAGTAAGTCACGGGGTTTAGAACCATTCCCAAATCTGCTTGACTCTTCAAGTGAATGATTGCTCAGCTACGGCTGTCAGAGCCCGTCAGACAAAGTGTGTAAACGATAGCCACTTGACTCGAAGTCTGACATCAAGGCTGTTCTTTGGCAGCATCAGTGCAGAAGCTGCACAAGGGAGACACTGCTCTTAAATATGCCAATCTAATTGAGGCTTGCGGGAACCGATTATTGCCAGCCCATTACAGCCCATTTCGCATCGGGCCTTTCCTGAAAAATGCACAACCCAAAAGCCTCATTCTCTGTAATTGAGGCCATTCCAATGATTGCCTTTGCTGCACGCTCGCAGGTCCACGAGCCAAGGCAGAAGGTGGACCTGACTGCCTATGTGGAGAAGCACGAGTTCATGTTCGACGCTGTGTTGAATGACCAGGTCACCAATGACGAGGTGAGGCATTGACACAACATTGGGCATCGAGATTGGTTAGGTGTGTTGGCACTGACGCATGTGATGTGACCACGTCCGCTAGCCCGATGTCCTCTGGTGTCCTTATGTTTGGGTTGAACGAGCAATTGTCATCCAGAGCCCATCTAGGTAACGCTTGAATCGCGATTTGCAGTTCGTCGATTACTTGGTGAGACTGTGCGCTCTCTTTTGTAAGAGAGGCGTTTTCAGAGGATAGTAGGGATGGTTGTCTGTCAAAACAAAAGTATGCTCTGAGAGAAATGTTCGATGGAGAATATGGGCACCGTTTTAGCGACTCACGTATTTTGAACGGCCATGACCATTTCAATAGATGTAGAAAATGTGAATGCCTGTGCAGGTGTACCGTTTGACTGTTGAGCCGCTGGTCCAAACAATCTTCAACAAGGGCCGGGCCACGTGCTTCGCGTATGGGCAGACAGGTGAGTTAGTAGTCGGATACTAACTTTTTGATTGGCCCGTCTTTTGTTACTTTCACTACCTTCCGGTTACTTGAAGGGGGATGTTTTTGGCTGACGGAAGAGAGAATTGTGTGACGGGAACAACCCGGGACGTGTAAGTGCAGCAGATTGTGAAGTCATCCTTTGGATCACCAAGGATGAAATAGTTTACTGAGGCCAGTGCGATTGCGTAGTTTCCGGCGCATTTATGCTAGGCCGCGTCTAACGGGCCTCAAAAGTTGCTTCAGAATGCTGTCGTCGCAGGACTCTGAGCGCCCAAGCAGGAAGCCGACGGCTTTTTCCGTCAATTGACCACGCCGTGCGTGTTCACTCGGTTCTGTGAAGCACGGAAGGTGCGCCAAGCCCTCACCTTCTAAACACGGGCCAAATCCCACCCGCAGGGAGTGGCAAGACGTACACGATGCAGCCGTTGCCGATGCGCGCGACTGCGGACATCTTCCAGCTGATGGGCGCCCCCCAGCACCACGACCTGCAACTGTGGCTCAGCTACTTCGAGATCTACGGCGGGAAGGTGTACGACCTGCTCAACGACCGGCGCAAGCTCTGCATGCGCGAGGACGGCCGCCAGCAGGTGAGTTACGTTCCGGAGTAATTCTATCTTCTGGATTTGGGTTCGATTGTCTGTTCCCCAAGTTAGCACGTGTGCCCATTTGCAGCCTGGGGCAAAATCAGCTTCTGTCAGCAACTAATAATCAGCTCGGACGACACCAGATTTCACGTTGCCTATCTACTGGAGGCGTTCAAAGCTTCGGTTCGGGTCTGGGTGACTTACATGTTGACCAAAAGGATATGAACCTTCTGCAGCCAGGTGTGGGTAGCCAGGTTCAAGGAGTTGCCATGCGAAAACGCTGGGCGTCTGAAGATGTCAGGACATGTCAGGACATTGGAAGCTTCCCCAGATCCTGATATGTCCATCAAAGGTTTCTGAAGCCTACACTTTCAGAATCAGGAATGATGCAATTGTATAGGGTTTTGAAGCGGACATTGCGGGTTCTTTTGCGGTCTCCATAATGCACAGTTTTAACTCTCTGTCGTAGTCACGGCATGGGGGCTCTTCAACGAGTTCCAATTGCCCCATGTCGCCGTTGTTGACATCCGACGGCGTCAGTGAACCGAATGTAATTCACCCGTATAAAACCACGGCCAAGGGTTTTTATGCGCAAAGTAACACTTCTCATACTACCTATTGCTCAGTCTTGAAAGGTTTTGCTTTGTCCCTAGGTGTGCATTGTCGGTCTGAAGGAGCATAAAGTGGAGGCGGTGGGCGATGTGCGCGACTTTCTGGAGCGCGGCAATAGCACCCGCAGCACGGGCGTGACGGGTGCCAACGAGGAGTCGTCGCGCTCGCACGCCATCTTGCAGCTCGCGCTCAAGAAGCACAAGGACGGGGACTTCTCGCGGGGCGGCAAGCTCGTCGGTGAGTGAGGATCGTTTTCATTCCAGCGAAAAACAAAGCCTCTGCTCTCTTCTGCATACTTTTGGGGAGTAATACTTGCATAGGGGGGGTGGATGAGAAGATTCTGACCCAGCGCCTGTCTTTCCAAAAGTTCGGTGAATTGGGCGCCGATGGGTTAATCTGGAGCGTCTGCAGAGGAGCAAGTATGCAGAGGATCAATCCCGCGGTTCCCGCAAAACGATTCAACAAGCGTTTTGAAGTTCGTTTTGAAGCCTGCTACGGAGTCGTTCTTGGGAAGCCGTTTCTCAGACGTCCTCTATACACGCGTTGGCTGGTACTATGTGCCGGCGTTCATATGAGAATCATTCTTTTTTGTGCGAGCTCGTCTTTGGACGTTCCTGACGTTCTCAGGTCTAGGTATCCTGCTGCCCGGTCGCAACTCAAAAAGAAACAGAACGCCTCTTGCATATGTCTGTCTAGCCATCTGAAATACAGAGATTGCGTTTGAAAGCGTCGTGTAGGGCTTGCAAAGTCCTTCGCGCTACTAGCTGCGTTTGGGTAGCCAGAGCCGTTGATAGGCGATACCTTGAAATAAGGGCTGCTCCATAGACATTGGCTCTTTGTTCTCTGTCCGAGCCTCCCCTCTTTCCGCACGTTCCAACTCCTTCATCTTTTGATAAGAAGTAAAAAGATTTTGTCGAGCTGCTAGGGACGGAGCGACCAGCGTAGGAAGGGAAGAAACAGAAACTCTCTTACGAGCCCTTCCGCTCTGGCCGCAGGCAGGTTTCCGTTCATCGACTTGACAAAGCAATCAGCGCAGGAAGCAAAGTACCGCAAAAAAAATTCCGAACCCCTTCCCTTTTGGCTGCAGGCAAGTTCTCGTTCATCGACCTGGCTGGAAGCGAGCGTGGCGCCGACACGTATGACAACGACAAGCAAACGCGGCTGGAGGGGGCGGAGATCAACAAGAGCCTGCTCGCACTCAAGGAGTGCATCCGAGCGCTGGACCACGAGCAGGGGCATATCCCGTTTAGGGGTGAGGATAACACTATCGCAGCCGAGGCGGAAAGATGCAGTTGGCTTTTGTTTCTCTGCATATTAACGGCGAGATTGGTTTCTTTTGCTGATTTCATCCAGAGAAAGGTTTGCCATGACCAACTTTCCTCTGCAGTTCGTTACCAAAGCTTTTGTCGCTCTTTCTGTGAACAACTTTCCTTCGTAGCTCGTTACCAGAGCTTCTGTGGCTCTTTCTGCCGGTGGCAAGTTGACGGAAATTTTGCGTGACAGCTTCATGGCTACTCTCTTCGTAGCCCTTTCCACTTTTTTTCCGAAGCTCTGAATTCTTGCCACCTACTGTAGCATCCAAGTCTTTGAATGCTGGTCTTCTTCTCACCGCAGGTAGCAAGCTGACGGAGGTTTTGCACAACAGCTTCGTGAGCAATTCATGCACACGGTCCTCGTTACCAACATCTCCCGCAACTCCAAAATTCTGAACCTGCCATTTCCCTCCCCGCAGGTAGCAAACTCACGGAGGTTTTGCGCGACAGCTTCGTCGGCAACTCCCGCACCGTCATGATCGCCAACATCTCCCCAAACGCTGGCTCCTGCGAACACACGCTCAACACCCTTCGCTACGCTGACCGCGTCAAGGGCCTCTCCCGAAACCAGCGCACCAGCAACGGGGGGGCCGCGCCCTCTCAGCCGCCCCCCACTTTTCTGAGCCCCACGGCCCCCCCTGCCGCGAACAAAACCGCTGAAGCGCAGTCGCTTGTTCCCCCCCTCCCGCCGAGACTGAACGCGCAGTACCAAAAGGAGAGGGGCGGGGGGGTGGATTACCAGAGGGAACGGGGGGAGGGAATGAGCACCGGGGGGGTGCGGAGTCGCGGCAGGGGGGCGAGTATGGCAGCGCGAGGAGCGGGGCGCTGACGGAGAGAGACGGTACACTGCCGCCGATCCCGAGCGGGGGGGCAGAGGAGGCGCCCAGCCAGGTGCGTTCAAACTCTTTCCTCGTGTTTTGATCTTCATATTTAGCACATTACTGATATTCCACTCTGTTCTAGGATAGGCATTTATGAGCTGAAATGGGAACCAGTGGCTCAGCAGGGAGTTTGGATGAAACTTCTAGTCATGTCGGTGTGCTGTCTGCGAATGAACAAGACGGTTGCCTAGAACGTTCCCAGTCGACGAAGGTTGGATATTCGTCACTGCATTTGACAAACCCTTTCTGGTCAATCATGAAGAATGGGGCGATGCTATTGAACGAGTCGCCCGAGGCCAAAAATGTCTCAAAATTCCTTTGTTCGTCTCCACGTTACCGTTCCAGTCAAGTCCGTGCACCTGTAGGAGCATGCTCGACGTATCTCTGGTCCAGAGATTCTATCTTTGCCCCCGTCTGAATCTCAAGCCCCCCTCTTTGTGCCACCAGGCGCCACCCCCCCGCCCGAGCGACCGCTCCAGCCGGCACCGCGAGCGCATGGAACAAATTGAGCGGGACGAAGGCCCACCCCCGGATCGGGGGGTCCGCAGCCGTCGCGGGAGCGCATCCGATCTCGAGTCGGAGCCTCGGTACGTACCTTCGGACCAGCGGTTCGGACTGGCCGAAAACGCGTCCCGAGGGGGGGAGGACGAGGGGAGCTCTGGGCGGGGTACGAGGGGGCCGGATGCGAATGGGGGGCCGATGAGCTGGCAGGAAATGGCTGCGGGGGGGAGAAAAGCGGGGGAGATGACGGAGGATGGACGGGGGGAGGGGACGAGTCTGCCGCCGATTGGGGGCAGGCGGAGAGAAGGGAAAGAGGAAAGGTGAGCTAAATTGCGGAAATGTCTTGAGTAGCAGATGCAGAGAATTGCAGGGAAATTATGCAACTGTTTGGGAACAGTTCAGGCTCCCATCCCATGAAGTCTGGAGGGTATTAGTGAGTTCGGACCATAAGCAAGACAATCTGAGTGCTCGGTCTAGAATCGTCAGCTCTTTCTGCACAATCATGTGGGCTTTTGCCCTGTTTCGTTGTCAAAAGTCTCTGCATTCGAGTTGTGCAAAGTCCGCAACCTTGGTAGATTCTCGAGCACTACACTGTTTCGAGACGCAGCGCCGGAAAGGAATAGCAGAAAAGTCGAAAGGGGGTTGTGACGGAAACTCCTATTCCGGCAGGTCCCGCCGGCCGTCCGGCACGGATGTGGACGATCGCTCGGGTCCGAGCCACGTGGGGCAGCCCCGCCGGCGGCGCTCTTCGGGGGGGGTCGACAACGGGGCGTTTGAGGGGGTGGTCGAGGCGATGGACAACGACGCGCTGCTGACGGCCCACGACGAGCTGATGAATGCGATCATGGAGGAGGAAGAGGAGCTGGTGGCGACGCACAGGAAGGAGATTGAAGAAGGGATGGAGATCCTTCGGGAGGTAGGTGGTGTCGGTGTTTTATGATGGGTTCGGTTAAGGTTTTGATGATCCTGATGGGTCCGGTTGAGATTGACGATTCTTTGCGGCTAAACTTCCGTTTCTCATTGATTTCGCTGATTGTTTGGATGCTTATGGATGAAAAAGAGGAGCTGGTGGCAACGAGACAGGAAGGAGATCGAGGAGGGGTTGGGGATTTTTCGAGAGGTGGGTACCTTTCAAATTTTGTTGACCTCCTACGGGATCGGTTAAGCTTAACTCGTCTTCACGAGTGGGATCTTTTCCTTGTATCTCTACTTTTTGCTTGGATGCCGATGAAGACAGGTCGCCACGCCCAGAATGGAGATGTGAGAAAGGATCTGGGAGGTGTTCTGGACTTTCATGGGTCCGGTCGAGGTTGACCCGTCTGCGCAGGTGACTTTTTCTACTTCCTTTGGCTTATCGCTTCGATGCTTATGGAGAAGGAAGAAAAAGACTGGTGGCCACTACGAGGACAGAGGTTACGAAGGAATGGAGAGGAGTAGCGCCGTAGCTTTCAACGCTTTCTGCTTAACCTTTGTCCCCGCTTCTTACCTGTGTGCAGGAGATGAGGCTGCTGGCGGAGATGGACAACCCCACGAGCGCGGTTGATGTGTATGTCAACCACCTAACCACGTTACTGGCGCGCAAAGCCACCAACCTAGCTTCATTCCAGGTGGGTTTCTTGGACGATTTCTTCCATCAATCGCCGCATGCCGAAGCGAAGAAGCCAAAGGCGGAGTTTGGATCCGTTCGGAACCTCGTTTGGTTGTGATAGACGGGCGAGCCTGAGAAGCTCGGCTTTGGGCATTGCCTCGGAGTAGTCCTTTATCCCGTCGTCCTTCGGATTGCAGCATCCAAATCAAGTCACTTCAAGGGCTGTTAAGCGGAGATTGCTGCTGCTTTGCTCGTTGGCTAACTTCATTGAGCAAGTTGTGAGGTTTTCATCGGATTTAGACAAGGTCCACAGATCGTCGGACTGTGCTCAACATGCTTGTAGTGCCGACTCCTGGAATCCATTCTTTGCTTGCAGAAGCGACTGGCCGACTTCAAGCAGCATCTGAAAGAAGAAGAAGTGCTGAGCAAATCGGTCAGCATCCGCCAACTTCAATAGGCAAGGCCTCGCTGCCTGTTGAGATGATCAGCATGCTACTTCGTACTACTGCGGTCAGCTATACCAGGCAGGATTGATCCGACGCCGGCCTCTTTTGCTCTCACTGAAGGAGACACGCGGTTGGTTGAAAGGATGAAAGACTTTCTCCTTTGCGTTTGCGGTTTGAGGGCTCAATTAGACAATGCGTACAGCGCATCAATAGGTGCAGGTGCTGATTAACATGACAGTATCGATGCTTTAAGGTGTACATGATACCATGGTTCATTCATGGTGTACTGCTCGATCACAAACGGCATTGAGCCCGGCCTGCGCCGCACTGCCAACACGGTCCATATCGCTTGTGCATGCATGGTACCAATGATATATATGATTGGTATCATATAATCATATATCATTGATATCATATATGATTGGTATCAATATATGATATATATTGATGCGTCAATACATAAATATCTGAAGTTCCGCCGTAGCGCAGGCGTGAATTGGATTCTTCGGACCATGTTGCTTGTCTTGACTTTGATGATTCATGCACATGCGGACGGTGCTGCATGGGCTCGCATGATGGTCCCTTTTCATAATTCTCGCCATGCGATCGCCAAATATACACTAAGAATTGGCTAAGGTTAATATTCATGCATCCGATATCATATAGTATGTAGCTACATACTAGTGCGCGGGAACTACATACTATATCTAGATCATGTCTCATATACATACTTATATATGCCTACGCCTATACGGAAAAGCTTTTTCATGTGGGGATCATGCGCTGACTTCATGTGATTACGTACGTGCAGAAGTGACGCACACATGCCTCAAGAGTGCATACTTTGATATGTATCTCGACGCGGCTGGCTCTAGCATGTAGCAATGATTCGTGCGCCTAGAATTGATCTGAATTACCATGACGGTGCACGCCCCGTGCACATGTGGATGATCCGCTTAAGTGATTATAAGATCAAGCAAACTATGAATTGACACAAGGTTCACCAGTTCAAACACCGCATGCACCAAATCTTTGGTGGGGCAATCTCGTGAAACAAGCCAAGAAATGCTCGAAACCGTTAGGCATAATTTGTACGTTCCGGTGAAGGGCGTTCTCTAACCGGTACATTGAGAAGACTGCTGAAGCCCATCTCAAATCAGAGCAGCTAGTGCTGAGCTAAACGACCAACTTCAAAGTAGCGTCGACAAGACTATTCTGCAACGACATGCATGCCCCATGAGAACTCTTCGCTTCGCTCGTTTTTCGAACTTAGCATGCCGAAACGCATGGGGCACGTGCTTTGCAAGTGGAGCCGAATCAACCCCTACTGAAGGACAGCTAAGACCGCAGATGATTCAAGTGCTCAGCAGTGCGTTGAAGAGACTCCCAGGTGCCGCAGCATAACTCGCTCAACTACTAACGCAGTAGCCCCCGCTAGGCTGACCCCAACACTGTCGGAGAGACTGGTGATCCCCATGGCAAACTCCCTGCAAATACGGGACGAGTGGTAAAAAAGGCGCCGACTGCAATCAACGGCCGTGCATTTCCCGTTCGAAACTAGTGACGTCATCTAATTCTTGAAAGAGCCCGATGACGCGCATCCTTTCGCAAGAGTGACGCCAGTTTTGCTGATTACATTTGACGCTGAAGAGAAAAGCTCCAGACACCTCGCATATAAGCGGCCGTACAAACTCTAAAGTAGGTTCACGGCCTTGACGAGGAGAGGTCCAACCACATTGAGCACAGCAGCTATCCTGCTGAGCACAGCCTGTCGGAACTTTTTCAAGGTGCAACCGTAAGAGCTGAAAGCGTGGCCCGTTCATGTGAGGCAGCTGGTAACGTATCTAACTGCGTTGCCAAGTTCGGCGGTGCAATCGCCGTCGGCTGATCCAGTTGATTCGCCCCTCGATTGCCAACCCTTTGCAGGCACTGTGCGTCGATTAACCAGCAGGATAACAAATCCGAGGCCGATAAACGCAGCATTAGGCGGGGCATAAGCGCACCTGTGCTCGACGGGCGTATTGACGGATAAGAGCGTGAACGCGTTCACATAGGTCGCCCCCCCGAGGAGTCCCTCCCAAAGGGTCGCCGCATACGCTATGGCGATGCCGATCGGCTTTCGGCCTGGCTGACTGACGTGTAAGCAAACCGCCAGCGCAATCACGAGGTTGAGCCCCTGTAAGAGAAGAAAGGCAACTCACTTTGTCTTGACGCGATACTTGCCTTGCTTATGAAGACGGCCAACTTGCATCAATGAGGGGGGTGGAACAACATTAGGGGACGTTCAATACCAGAGATGCTTATCTTAGGTGCGAAAGTCAAAGAGAGGACCGCGAAAGCTGGCAGTCATAGCCGTTTTAGTCTGTTTCATAACGATCAGTAACTCGATTTTGGAGAAGCAGCAACTCCTAAAAAAAGTGCCATCAAGTGCTCTGATGTGAAGGCCTCCGCCATTTAGGAACCCTCAACCAGTCGAGGAAAAGTCAAGCGAACGAATTCAAAGCGAAGGCTCTTCGACGTGCTTGCACAGCCATCTGTGGCCGTCAACCATGGAAGGTTATGGGCTTGTCAAAGAAATGGTCCAATGATCATACTTGGGCGGTAACCAGCCTTGGAGCAAGGTTATACACCGGCCACTCGAATACTATCATGAATTCAAGCCTGGTAAACAGCCTGGTTAGCGGCCAGATTTACCCTGAGTTAACCAACGTAAGCCCGCGCTCCTACAATCTGAAACATAAATTTGAGTAAAGACTATATGAAGCAACTGTACAGTGTAGAGCTGCCCACCTGCAGTGTTGGCAGCGGCCAGAGGCGCGTCAACGGGAAGAAGCTGATCGACGACCGCGAGATGAAGACCCCCACCTGCGCCAATAGAAGCGCTTGCTTAGGCAACGGACGTCGTCATCTCAAGTGTTATATCGAGCAGTTGCGTTATGTGGGGCCAAAGTTGCATCAAGAAGAAATGCGGTGCTTTAGGCCCTCGTTTCATACCATTTGACAAGGAACCGCTCTGACGGATTGCCATCTGAAGAGGCCCTGGACTGCCGGTTTGGGCATGCGTGCTTCTCCATCTACGACCAGGAGTGTTTATACTTGAAAGAAGGCAGAACAAGATCAAGCAGTCATCAGTTGAAAGCGGAATCCTCGTAGGAGATAGTACGTGGCAGCCTGTACCACTTGTACCACTGGCAGCCTGAACCACTTGCACCACAAGAACGGGTTTCCTCACTTGCGCACAGTCCAGAAGGAAAGCTGAGCAAAACGTAGCATATGTGGAAAGGTTTCCAGACGACAAACCGCACTTACTTGGTACGTCGTCTGGAGGAAACTGTACATGGGACAGGCGTGCTTAGCTCCTTCCGCACCGTTAACCGCGTATCCCATCGGGAGAAAGAGCGCCTGGTTGATGGTGTACTCAAAGTAGTAAACCAAGAACAGGGGCAGCATGTACCTGCAGGAAAATGAGCATAACGGGAATCAGTGAAAGCGACAAGAATAGAAAGTGGCGTTTGAGCAGACATAGCGTCTGGTTGATGGTGTGCTCGAAACAGTATACCAGGAACAGGGGCAGCATGTACCTGCGGGGCAAACGAGCATCACAGGAAGGTAAAACATATTATTATTATTATTGAAGATGTTATTACTGTTGAGAAGCAGAATAATCAGCAAAGCACCTGGTGCGTGAGCAGATCTGGCGGCGTATTTTAACGAGCAGCGTCTCAGGTCTTTGACAGGCTCGACCCATACCGCATCGCGGTGTTTTGCGAGGTGGATACCGAAATGACGTTCACGCTGCCCAGCATCGGCGACTTCGTAGGCAAGAGGAAACTATTGCGCAGCACGACCTGTGTGAGCTCTGCGAGATGCGGCCAGGGATTCCGGGTTTGCTGCTAACCGGGGACAGTTAGGGCGACGAAGATGAGACAAGGAGGAGGGGGAAAAGGAGAAGGGAAGAACAGACAACTCGGGGAGAGGAGAAGGCCAAAAGTGAAGAGCGGAAGAATAGAGGGACCAAAACAATCTTATTTCGGCGCTCAGCGACAATAAGGGGGTTAGAAGACAAATAACTGGAGAAGCCAAGAGCTCTTCATCGGAGCTCAAGCGCTATGGCCTCTTCCAAGTTTGCAACATAGCCTTCCGCATATCGGCAAGCAGCGAATATCCGAATCAAAATTTGCTATCGCCCTCACCTCGCAAACAGCGGCCGCACGAGCCGGTAGACCTCCTTCAGCGACAGAGTCCTTGCGCGTGCTGCCCCCACTTTCCGTTCCCCCACAATCCCCCGCACCCTAACGGAATTCCGCTCGTGATTCTGGCCCCCCCTCGCCGCAGCCCCCCCTAATCCACTGCCGTGCCCCCCCTTTGCGATTCGTTCTTCGCCGCGTGCAATCCCCCTCGGTGGCCCCTCCCCCGATGGACTGCCAAATCCCGCCCGAACGACCCCCCCGGAAAGTTCCTCGACGCGTGCCCCCCCGAGAGGCAACGCGTCCGACTCTTCGGACGTCCACACCGGGTGCATCGCGCGCCGGGTGCTCGTTTCGGACGGCGCCGAGGTTTCGTCCGAGTCCGAGTCACTGAGCAACTGGAACTTGGGGGGGGAGCCCGGGGGAAACGAAGGGGACGGCTCGGGACCTAGATAAATATTCTCAATCTTGTTGATTGTCTGAAAATTACAGAGATTTTCCTGAAGAAAACAAAAAGTAGAAACGAAAACATAATCAGGACGATACCAAGGAAATTATAACGAGCGGAAGCTCAGCCGACACGTTTGCAAATTGCGTCACATGATGCAAGCGGGCGATAGCGGAGCAGCTAGAACTGAGGAAAGAGAGCCCATTGGAAACGAGGGGGACGGCTCGAGGCCTGAGGGTCAGTGATCTGAGTCAGACAGTTATTACCCAGTAGAATGATTGCTTTTTTTGCAGTCAGAGAGTTCAGTCAAAAACTTCAGTAAGGATCTGAAAAGATTCTCGTAGGATCTGGTCAGATCACTCACGAACCCAAGTTCGACGAAAGACGATTGACAAACAGATTCTAAACAGAATGAGGTTGCGTCGAAACCTAATAGCAGAAGCAACGACGTAAGGTGACAGCCTTCTACAAACGTATCGCAACATTCTTGAGTGTTATTGAACCGATTACTGAAGCTTCCGAACAAAGCAGACAATCTGGGCGCTGCCCTCGCAAATACTGGTAGCATTTTTCTCGCGGATCAATTTCCAATCACCGCCACTTATCTCGAACAGCGCTGCTCTAGTCTCCACAGCTTTCGAAATGTCGAACACCCTTCCTGCTCTTATGCTAACCCCATTCAGCTTTCCCAAGGAGGGGGTAATGCAAGGGGCGGCGCTCACCCCCCGGGCAGATGAGGAAGTAGTACGCTGCCCCTTGTATGAGCGGGACTGGTGACATCACCAGCAGCGTCAGCGCGGGCTGCAGGCCTGCCACCTGGCGGATGAAAACCTGTGTAGGGAAGGAGCACACGACATGAATGACTCGCAGCAGAAGGAGTTCAAAAGCCTGGAGGGCGGAGAAGATGGCATCCAAACCTTCAGATAGGCGACTTTTTCACTTTTCAAGTCCTGGCGGAGTAGAGAATTTTACTCCGACGGCTGGCACGAGCGAAAACGGGCACAAAAAGCGGTGGTAAATACCCCAACATGGGTTAACCGAATCTGACGGTCCGTCGGGGAAAGGACAGAAATCGAAAAGCTGGTAGAAAGCTTAGGCCAATGTTTGATGAAACGTCTCCAGAATACGAGCAGGCTTTACGGCCAGAAAAGAAAAGAGCAACTTCCGGATCCCTCGTCTTGCTAGCCGGTTTAAAAGAGCTGGGAGCGGTTGAAAAAGAATGTCTTTTCATCGCTCCTTGAGCCGCCTCTAAAAACATGGGTGTCAACCGCGGTAAAGTACATTTTGAGAAAGTTGTAACCACGGAAACGTAGCTTTCAGACCTCCAATCCCGTACTGATCGCTCACCAAAACTAACAACCAAAAAGCCAGAGACTTCCGACCGACGTGGATGCAACAATTGAAGGCAAGCCGTCGGATTCACGCCCTCTGAAGGCTTAGTCCGTGCACTGCAAACACTACTCCTAGTTGCCACTAGATCGTCCATCATCTCTTTTGAAAAGCCTCAGATCGAATGAACTCGCTTGGAAAGGAACTGGAATCGAAGCAGGGCATCGGAAGCCTAACCCAAATCCCCGCCCCTGCTAATCCTGCGCCGCCTGTGCCTGATGACCATGCCCCAACGGTAGACCTGCAAAGGGAAAGATCAGAATCATTACAGTTGCCAACTAAGAGTATTTTGTCTCGCGTGTCCCGGACATACCGGGCGGTCCATTTGTAACAGCAACAAATGATCTAAGCCCGTGCTCATTGCGAGGTAGCTCGCACAAAGTCCATTCAATCTGATGCACAGGTCGGGTTCAAGTCTTCACTGCAGATCCACTTGGAAGGAAACTACTCAACATTTCAGGAGACGTGCTCTTCATCTATATCTTCGATGTCCCAAGGAGAACCTTAGATATTCTAAAGCTGATGGAGCTTCTTCTAAGACGAAGTCAATGCGCACACTCTTTGTTCCACACAAAAGACTACTGAACCATCGAACTGCAAAGCACTCTGGCCACTTTGCCGGTCCTCCAACGTCAAATGACATCCGCTCCACTCACCTGTGATACCTCGATGAGAGCGCCAGAAACGTGATCTCCCCCAACCCCGCTGCCAGGCTGGCAAAGCACACCCCCCCGAGGGCGACAAACGAGCTCCCTGCGGTTGCGACAATCAAGAAAGCAAGGACGGCGAGAACCACCACTGCGGCCACTCGCTGGAGGTAAGAGAAGCGGTGGATGAAGAAAGGCGCCAGAGACTTGATGACGAGCGTCGGCAGGATGTCAGCCAGGAGCACCTGCAGAGTCGGTTGCTATGAATGCGGAGCAATGATTTCATTGTGTTCCCCCTTTGATCTTACAGGCAAAACGTTGGCGGCCTTTGAGCACAAGCCTCTTTAAGCTTAGAGACAGAATTGGTGGTTTCTTCATCTTTGGACGAAGACCTGCACATCAGTGGTACGCCGCTTTGGAGCACAATCCACTTTATGCCATCTCTGAAAGTAGACCCCGCTGGAATCATGCTTCAGCGGTTTAAAGAGCTCAGCTGAGTCCGGGATCAATTTTACGACTTCAAGATCTGTGCCAAACTACAATAAGATAGTTTAGATACTCTACAAACTGCTATAACAGAACACACTGGATGAAGCATTGCTCTTGACTCTGTCTGATGTTTGTCTGCCGGTGGCTTGAAGACTTCAAAGACTTCAACGCACACCATCGGGACAGCAGAAGTAAAGGAGACGGACCAGTTATCAAATCAAATCATTGCCATCAGACCTAGCTTCACGACTCTTTTGACCGAAAAGAAGCCTAAATACTTCTTGACAGTGTTTGCATCGCCTGGATGAGAGTCAACCCCTTGCTGCCCCATTACCACGCCTCGTCAAGGACACATCACGTCCCAGTCTCACTTACCGCCCCAGAGTAGCCCGTCAATATATCCTCCGCAGCCGTCAGAAACACCACGTAACTGAAGTTGTTGATCAGCCCGCCAATCCAGAAGCCTGCCAGGTGGCGGGCATGAAAGCCCCCAGCCGCCTTTGCAGGCGTAAACCCTTTCACTGCCTGAGGAGCTCTGAGAAGACTCTCCTCGTCTAACAGAACCCCGTCACCCTCCTGAGCTTCATCTGTTGGAGTACTGCTGGCCGTTCCCGCTGGCGCTCCAGCCATGCTCCCTCAATAAGAGCCCTTCAGGACCCTCTTTTTCTTCCTTTCTATTGCTACCCCCGCTCTTCGGGAAAGCAGTCCTAGCCCACTTAAGGCTTAAGAAGTCTCTGCAATTTCGAGACCATCTTACTTTGGGCCACAGCCTTCAATCCAGCAAACCTGCAACAAACCCCTCCACAACGCGCAGATCGTTATGCAACTCTTCCAAGGGATCACTTAAGGTCCGCGCGACTGATTGCTAGCTGATGACGATCGTCAACATGTCATGCTTGAATGCTTCAAACTCTGCCCTGTTTCCGGATGCCCAGCTGGATGCATTCAATGAGAAGTTGCACCCCGCAAAAGATATGGGTTGCTTTTGTAAAGCGCAAAGAGGGAATGCCATCTGCTGAATGCAAGTGCCTATGCGTTGAGCCTGCTCCTTCTTGATCATCGCTCCTACATTTGTGCATATAACATTGCGGATTAGAACCCGCCAAAGATTGCCTGGAACTGTGTGTGTTCCAACCTCCGCAGCTGTTGAAGCAACCTTAGCACCGCCTCTCCTTGATCCAAGTGCCTCTCTGAATCTTCCTCCTTGTTGTCCAACCTTGCAATTTCATATGCATCGCGGACGTTGCGCTTTATCTTGCGACCTATCTTCTCGAGAGAAAACGCGTTTGCTTCTTTGAGAAGGTGTCTGTACAAAAGCAAGCTGCGAGGCTGCATCCTTGTGCAAGCAAGCGCAGCAACAATAAGCCTCCTTCCTGAGAGCTGTGAAATACTATATAATACTTCTTGGAAGAATTCAAGAGGAAGACATGCAGGCTGGAGCAGAGTCAGGTAGCTCAAGAGCCGTCGATGTATCGCAAGGCTAACATCCACGGTTATATCCGTGCCCCTCTGTCACTCAGGTTGGCGCCGACCGCAAGATTCACGTCGTGACATCGTGTGGTGCGTCTAGTACCGGCCATCGAAGGGATCCCCCTTTCGGTCACTGAAGAGTCCTTCAGTTTGAAACAATCACATCATAGTTGTACGTGTACGCTCATGCGGCATTCGCTTTTACAGTACTCAAAGTGCACACTGCTGCTGGAAGCATGGAAATCCTCTGACAACGTGATCAAGTTCACGGGATCGAACAGATCGAAGTGTACTATATGCAGCAGATTTGAACGAGCAGATGAGAAGGAGAGAACAAAAAGTAAGATGCTCAATGCTCAATCTGATGGAAACACTCAAGACTTCGTTAATGAGCATCAGAACACTCGAATAATGAGTAAAATCTGAATGTCACTTAGATGGGTCAAGACAAGCATCTTTTACGGCGAGACTGACGTAGCACACCATTGCGTGAAAATGCCGGCGGTCAAAGAACGACTATAAATTGCACCTTCACATGATGCTTTGGCTACATTCTTCGCAAGCGCATTCTGTATCAACCGGATGGCGTGGCTTTGTTAGATCCTAAAAGCTGTTGCTTTGATGCGCGGATGCAGTCTTGACTTCGTGTTAACTACAGGGACCTTTCGTGGATCTGGAATCCGCCGAAGGGTGTGATTTGGTATTTCTTGCCTCCATCTAAAGCTAGCTCGTAATGGTGATTGGCGCTGATGAAGTACGCGCCGCCAATCAGGGTTGCTGGTGAAGATACTGAACCATACCCCTGGCCATAAGCCATCAAAGAAACCCGTTGAGGGGACACCACCGGTTGGCGGCGCGCATCGTGGAACGTTATCCCCATCCCTGTGGGGTTGCCGTTTGGAACGATAGTAGCGAAGAGGTCGGCGGAGAGCTCGAGATCCACGTTCGCGAATGTACCAAAAATGACGGTGGCAGTCCCTAAAATGAAGTAGAAGAGGGTCCAGTTAAGAAGCGACCAAAAAGGGGATTCCAGTCCGCTCGTTACAGTCTCTCGGATGTTGGACTGATAAGGACCAACGAGGAATGCAGAAATCGACACCCCTTGGTCACTCAGACTGGTATCATAAGCAGCCTGCGCACATGCCACTGATAGGAGCAAGGGTGCAGGTACCAGTCTGTGTTTGTCACGCATCTGAACTGCCAACGGCGTCTCTCCCTGCTTTTACACCCCGAGTACCGGCTGCTTGGCGAAACTCTTGTCCACGGGCCAATAAGAGTTGCAAGAGCTGTGCTGGAGTGGAGTCTAAGGATCAGCGCTTCGAGGTTTAAACTGGCACAATTACGAGCACAGGAGCAGCTCAAAGTACGGAAGAAAGGGTCGCATGGTATCATATTTTGCCATCACGATGATTGAAGCAAAGGCCTGGTACGGGTAGGTCCATGAAGCAGTAAAGTAACTTGAGTCTGGGAGCATACCAGCAGATCTTCAGTGGAAACAAGGCACCAACTGGCAGCGTTCTTCCCAACCAACACTTCTGACCTACAAAGCGCACGAGCAACAGGGGCCCAAGAATAGAAACCAATTGCAAGGTGTTACCGGCGGTCTCTGGTATGAATTTCTTTCCAGGCGACAAAGTCACTATTACCAACGAAATAAAGCTAGCGCTAAAGCTCTGGATGAAACTAATACGGATCGGACAAACAAGCTGGAAATCCAATGCAAATGGTTGGACACAACTGCCAGTGCCCCTGGATTTTGAAGTTGTTGAAAGAGTCAAGTACTGGAGGCAAGTCAGTCGTGTAGCTTGATTTGCACTTGCCTCCATCGTCTTCTGATGCTCGCTGCTTGCGCTGCGCCTCCGCCATGAGTTCTGGCAAGTATTTGGAGAGGTCAGTCCTCCTTCTGCTCCTCAGGCTGGTCCACTTGCGGGACTCTCAAGACGAGCTGAAGACAGGAGGTCAGGGAGGAAAACTGTTGTTGCCACTGTCTCAACAGCTCAACTTCAGCTAGAAAGGTACGTTCAGAAACTGTAAGCTTTCGACTGGCCTCCGCTGTAGGAAACAAAAGCACTTTATCCCTTACCGGTACCGGTCACTTACAGACCTACGATGACCTTGAGCAGCGCTCCTCACCAAACCCAGCCCGTTGCGTCTTACTCTGTGCTGCTTCGTTCAACAAGCTGGGACCGCTTGGCCCCGCAGAGCTTCCGCTTGCGGCTTGGCAAGGCCAGGCGCCCCGACCTCGAGGGTTGGGCGGCCGCCGCTCACTATTCCTGAAGGGTTTTGACGGTACTGCGCGGGGCGGCCGCGGGCCAAACAGCTGACTCACCGCCGCCGCCGGTTTAGCGCGGCGCGGCAATGCGTTCAAAACTGTAGTGAAAGCTGTGAGAGCTGCCCTCGGGATGCTCTGTGGTTGGAGTCCACAAGCTGCCCGTGCCCATGGAAAGGATGGGGCTACTACATCGTGCAGTCGACTGAAAATGATCGTGGCTCATTGTAATACAGCATGCTTGATCGAACGCTTACGAAATTTAGGCTTGTATGGAACTGTATTTGACATGTGTCTATGAAACGCATGCATTGAAGAGGCATTGAATTAGGTCCTTCAAATGCACTCAAACTTGAAGAGATCTTGCTAAAAGGTTCTAGCAACACAGGTAAAAATCCTCTCGCGATAGCACGCGCGTATGATACACACGTTCGCCATCATCGCTTTCTACAAAGTACGTTCGCATAATTCATGACAGCTCCAAGCTTTCAAGAAGTTCGCGATCCTCAGAGTTAAGACCTGCCAGTAGAGCTGTCCGGCCTTCTCTAATGCCATAACTCCAAGTATCGAATCTTGGTTTCCAAAATCAAGCAGTCAGGGGCTCTAGCCAGGGGTTCCGTTATCAACTGGTGGAAACTGTAACCCCACCTCCCCCAAGAATGCCCCCAATCGTCCTCTCTAGCAGCTGCGTACTCCAAACTCGTACTCGTGACTTCGATTATTTCCGAGCGCAAGAGCAAGCGCCATTTCCGAGAAATTCTGATCTTCTTGAGATCCCCTGAATTTCCCCCGGGGACTGTCACCGACCACAAAAAGACGCCTCGCTCGCACAGTTTCACGGCCCACCAGCGCCCCTGGGGCGCGGAAAAGGTGAGCCGCGTCGACTTCGTTCCGGTGCTCATCTGCTTCGTCAAAGTCGTAAACGTACATCTGACCGTGAATCCCATCAGATCTGAGTCGTTGGTAACGATCACGCCCGGGTTCAGCGCTTCCAGGCCATCCACCAGACGGCTCAGATTCCAGTGCCGCGCCTGCTCCAGCAGCAACGGATCCCGTTCCGCCGGAACTCCGCCGGTCGCCAGGTGCTCCAGAACCGCGGCCCAGCGCTGCGGATGGCACGTGACGATCGCGCGCCCCTCGTTGTCGCGCGCGTAGTCCCAATCTCCGCCGTACATTTTGTAGAGTAGCGAGTCCGGATCGGACGCAAGGACGCTACGCGAGATGGAACCGGTTTGTCCGTTCAGCGCGAGGACGTACTCGAACCGGTCCCTCTCGTCGGCGCACCGCGCGCCCGCCTCCCGCCTGCGCCTCATCTCTTCCTCGAGCCGCGCTATATACGCCGTCCTCTCTTCGTTTTTCCGCTTCTCTTCGACGAGTTTCTGCTTCTCGTCTTTGAGTTCCCTGCCGATTGCCTCCACTCGATTCAAAAGGTCGTTGATCATCAGGGCGTCCTCGAGATATCGATGGTCCTCCGTCTGCGTCCCCTTTTCCGCGCTCTCCCGCCCCTCTAGTTTCGAGTTAGTTCCGGCCGATTGCGCTACCTGACCCCGCAGATCAACAATCTCCTCTGCCTGCCGCGCGTTCTCCCGCTTCTCCTCCGCCAATTGCTGATATATTGCCGCAATCTCCAAGCCGCGCGCCGGCGCATCGGCCGAGCGCGCCTGCGCGCGCGCAAGCTCCGCCTTGAGCCGCTCTACAACCTTTCGCAGATTGGCAACGGAATTATTAGGCTGACTCCCCGCTCTAGTTTCACGAGCAATCCCGATCCCGTACGTGGGACCGGTCTCCGCCGGACTGTGATCTCCATTCTGCGCGCAGCGAGGAGACCGTTCCGCATCGTTGACGACGAGTAAATTTGTGTCGTCCGGCTGGACAACTAACGAAACGTCCTTGTCATCCGTCGGGATCAGAAACGGACTTGCGGAGCTCGCTTTCCTTTTCCGCCCGAACCAGGATCTGCCAGAAGACACCATCTGCATATGGGAGGAACAGCAGCGTCAAGGTTGTTCTGAGCAAACCGTTAAAACGAGACGAGTTTAAGATTGGTGGTTGCGGACTCTGTCTGTATTGCAGCCAGGCCAAGGAC
The DNA here is from genome assembly GCA_000708835.1 of Klebsormidium nitens. Lineage (NCBI taxonomy): Eukaryota > Viridiplantae > Streptophyta > Klebsormidiophyceae > Klebsormidiales > Klebsormidiaceae > Klebsormidium > Klebsormidium nitens. The sequence goes on from DF237038.1 coordinate 44,054, forward strand.
GGGTTGTTTTGCGATGAATCGAAGTCTTTGTGAAGCCAAGAAGCACATTAACAAACACAAGACAGAATCAAAAGGCAGTCCATCTTTCCAGATTTTGGCTTTCTTGTACGTCAGATATGCATAGTTTAGCATCATCACACTTCAGAACTTTAAAGTGCAGAGGAAGTGCTCTCAGCCCCACAAACAAGTTGGGATGGCTAGCACTGAGGATACCGGAATTGACCTGCATACTTTCCAATGACGCTGAGAGTATCTGCCAGAACCACTCTGCGATGTGTCCCCTGCAAGAACGTTGACTTCAATGTCATTTGCTTGGTTAAACATTAAGGGATAGGCAAGGGAGCGAAACCACTGATTGCTGAATCGTCTTTTAAATGTGCGCCCCTTCTGTAAAGCAGCTCAGATTTGTCATGATATATTAGGGGTTTGTTGGTTCATGTCTCGCGGTCTTGTTTTCCCTTAGCATCTGTAACATTAGAACGGCTTAACAAGTAACATTTGAAACTGTTTGGCGAGGGTGCAGGAACGAGGATCACCAGCCACGTTAATTTCACATTCAGATGTCCCGGTTGGCAGACAATTGTGGCTCCTAGTAATTCTGAATTTTGCAACAACAATTGTGACATCAGGTGGTTTTCATGTGTAGTAAGTCGACCTTCCGGTCCCCTTCTCGGCTGCAGCCTCAGAACCCCAAGCTCAAGCAGAAGGTCCGATGGGTAGAAGTTTGAGTTTGTACAAGGAAAATCTACTAGATAATCTTCTGGCCTTAGAGGTTTAGGCGGTAGGTCTACCTATATCTCATTAATCTACGGTTCTCAAATTGTTTGTAGCAGCTTTCAATGCAGGTACAAGCATCAGCGGCTACCGCCAGACGCTCAATTCAAAATGGGTTCAAAATGCATGCAGTCGGCCCCCGTGAGAAACTCAAGAAGAGTCAAGGCGCTTGCGATTTGGCTGCTTGTGCATGCGTGCATACCAGGTTTTCACTCTCTGCACCGACAACGTTAATCCTTGATTGCAACATTCTCAAACAGTAAACCAGACAAGTAGGATCTCCATCAGAAGCTTACCTTACGATACAACCAGCCAGAGACTGGCAAGGGCTTCTTCACTGCTGATGCGTCCAGGCCCTCGAACAGGGTGTCGCCCTAGCGTCTTCCGAGTTTCTGTAGCCAGAACTTCGCTGCGTCGACCAGGCGCCCTACGTGCGGCCGCGGCTGAGCGCGCCTACGCCGGTTTTCGAGGTTTCAAGGTTTGCAGAGGTACGTCATGGTCACGTTACGTCATGGCGGCCGCGTGCGAGCGACCGGTCGACCATTGCGGCCGCACCTCGGCCCGCGGGCGCAGCCTGCTTATGTGGGCCCCGGGTACCGGGAACATCAACTTGTTCAGGTCGAGGTTCCCGGCATCATTTGACGCAGCGGCCTAGTCCGATCAAAAGAGTTAGCCAAGCTAAGTCCTCCGACAACCTGTTTGCTGACGGTACTGGTTTTCTGAAACATGAGGCTACTTGTCCGAGAGTCTAGTAAAGAAATAAACTCAAGCAAACTTGTTTGTTCCAGTACATTGGCTTCATTTGCCCGTCTATACGTTCGAGTTCCCTTCCTACTTATGTTAACGAAAGTGTATGTCTTTGTGATGTTCAATCTCAACGGGTGATATTCCAAAAATGCAAGCGGCTGCGGGCCGCTTCGACAGGTCACCAGGTTTCACCATCCAGATTGATGCGAGGCCCGATCATCCCGCGGATGAACGCTTCAAGTTCCATCAATAGTGTGACGTTATTATGTTACGCGCTGTTGTGTCGCTGCACGGCGGCAGACCAAGAATCATATAGTGTCTCATTTCCACGCCAAGACTCCATCACTCTTTGGCTATGTACGACGCCGGGGCCGCGCTAGCTATGGATCCGTGCTTTCTTTGCGGCTCGTTCCTGGCGCGAGCATGGTCGCATGTTACAGAGAATATACCGTCGTGAAAGGTATGCCTGGGACGACTCGATCTATTGGTTGGATGCTTCGGGAGCAAGGAAGCGCCTTTCTGGAAGTTTTGAATCAAAGGAAGGAGGTTCGACTCTCTGTCTTAGCCCGTATACAGCCTAGGGTGCAGTCTAGTCCGCCCCCGGGTTATTAACCCATTTTGACATGATCTCGATCGAAGATTGATTACGCAGACAGCACAAGCTAACAGCGGCCTGCTTAAGTAGCAACCAAACTTCCGTCCATTTTATGTCGCGCCAGAGATTGGAGGCCTGTTGCAAGATGAATTAGAACCAATGCTACTTGCGTGGCCATTCACATGTGGAAGGGGTTTTGCTGCTGCCTTCACGACACCATGTCTCAAATGGATTACCAAAAACCTGCAGCTCTAATGATATATTGCTAGGGACGTTAATGTTGCTACGTTAAAACGTCCTGCGTTATAGTGCTTGGAACTTCTACGTGATTCCCCACAACTGCAGATCCTACCATTCAAACCTAATACTCGGTACCTCAACTTAAGCTTGTGGTCCGATCGTGGATACTTTAAGTTACTGAACCGTAATTTTGACCAAATCTTGCTGCCCACTGAACCGCGCTAGCTCGATCGCCGATGCACCCCTTTTGACAAGCACCCACGAGGGGAAGCCTGTACCTATACACCTTCCTAACCCTTACGTTCTGCTTACATGCTAAGGCCATCTACCATAATTCAAACCTTGTTAGACCAAGTCGCGGCGGAATGGTTTTTATAAGCTTCCACATTGTCCCATAATCAATCCATACTTACGCACCTTCGCATGTCACGTCAGGTTGCTTGAATTTTCCTGCGCCTCTTTACGCACATGTTTCAGCGTGTCCAAAATCTTACCCCCTCTCAGATGAAACCCTCGAGCAAATAATTCGACCCGCTTGGACCCATTCCCTCCGTTCGAACCGGCCGCAAAGTCTGGCTCTCCGGTCCGAAAGAGACGCCCCTAGCCGCTTTCTTTAGGCGTCTTCCCTGAGACGGAAATATGCGCTCACCCCCTTCTTTCCGACAGTCCTTCCTCATATAATCTTAAGCTGTCCCCACAAGAAACCAGAACCCCATATGAGAAAATCGAAAAACGCGTAAGTTACTCTGCCCAGAACCAGACTGCCCGCATTGCTTATCCCCCAAGTCCGGCAAAGCCGCCGGGCTTGCCCTCGCCCGCCCACGAGACCCGCTAGGTTTCCCCTCGGTGCTCCGCAATGTACTTGAGCTCCTGGTCGTGCCGGCCTTGCGTCTCGACGGTTTTCAGATGTTGAGCGTGGCGCCACGAGGCGTGGACTCCGTAAACGATGTAGATGAAAGTCGCGATTCCGGCCCAGACTCCAAACCGGATGTACGATTTGTAGTCAAGAGTGCCAAGTAGGAAGGCATTCAAAAGCATAGACGCTGCAGAAGAGGAAACCGTACTCAGGGCGGTTAATTGAACAGGGTTTGCTTGTGGGTTATTTCGAGAATTGTTAACGTCAAACGTAGCGACGCCCGCCCAAAGTCCAAACGATTGTATGATTCGTAGTCAAGAGTGCCCAGCAGGAAGGCGTTCAAAAGCATCGAGGCTGCACAAGGAACTGACCATAATCAGGGAGGGCTGGTTTGAAAGCGTTCAATTAAGAATAGACTCCAAAATGTAAGACGTCGAGGAATTTGGCGATCAGTGCCCAAACTCCAAATCGGATGTACAATTTGTAGTCGAGGTGTCCACGGAAAGGCGTTCAAGCATCTCATGTGGCGTTACTCCGAGGCATCAGATCACAGCTAATGTACGCGTAAAGCGGCGCTCCAATCACAGAACTCTGATATCGATTAAGCGCAGTAATTACAACAGGACTGTTTCGAAGAAGCCTGAAACACCAAAGTACACTAATTACCCAACCCAGAGGAATCGCCAAGAGAGAAAAGCAAGAGGGGAACACAAGACAGAAATGTAACGGAAAAAAGACGGGGACGAGGATGAGGAATAAAGAAACGCAACGCAATCAGCTTTTTCGGACGGCACGGTCTGCGGTACCTACCGGAAGCGAGCCATGGCATGAGCGGTGCGGACCAGCGCTCCGCGCGGTACACGGTTGGGCACGTGATGTGCAGAGAGAGGGTGGTGACCGCCCACGCGGCCGCGAACGCGGCGATGCCGTACCAACTGCGTATACGAATGGGTTTTGAGGTTTAGGCACGCTTCTTCCAGCTTCCATATGAATCCTTGTAGCTCGCAGCCTGAGCTTTTGAAGCGTGTCCTGGAGATGAACTACTGTACCAAGCGCTTACAGCTGTTGTCGAACTGTAAAATAGAGTCCTGCGCTAGTCTGACGTTAGCCCACAGAACGAGATGAACGGATCAGACAAGCAATAGCGCGCAGTGATCCCGATATGACCGTCTATCTTAGGACATTGCAAAGAGAGGCGGAAGGAACAAAGAGTCTGACTACAACAAGGATACGCGGCACTGAACGAAGTCGACTTTCTCGTCTCAGGCAAGCCCCTCTTACTTCTTGGTCTCAACCCGGTAGTATGTCGACATGCCGATGGCGAAAAGTGCGATGATGACAATGTGGATAAGCGGCAGCCAGGGCTTATTCACACCCGGCGCATAGGTCCTCCGGAAGATGAGCGACGCGGCCACGACGAAGAAGACGAACAAGGTGCCAATTGACACCATGTTGGCCAGGGTTGCGAAGTCGGTTACGAAACCGATGGCCGCGCATAAGATCCCCAGGATAATGGTTGAGTTGACGGGGGTTTGTGTTCTGGGGTTGATCTGCAAGGCGAGTCAAGAGAGGGAATAAGTTTCCATTTTATGTGGAGTTGAGTGTATTTATGTTGAAAGTAGATCAGCTCCCCGGGCTCAAACAAACTAAAAATCTAAACCAAAAGTTAAACTGCTCCGCACTCGTACCCACCCCAAACCAACCCCACCCGTCCCCCGGGCATGACCTAACTCAACATAACCGTAACTCAACAAAAAATCGATACTACTGGAATAGGGAAGCGGGTTAATCAACTCGCGGCGCTGTCCATGTTTAGATGGATGGTCGACTCGATGGGGAAAATCACGTTCTAGAGTTCAACTTGCCATGAAACTGGAGCTGGTTACGGGCCACCACATGCCATTATAAGATGCCCATAGTAAAGGCGGAGTTGATGGGGCCCGGCCTTTTTGGTGACAGGAATTTCTGAGCCGGCAGCATCACAGCACCTCAGCGTTTCTAATGGTAACGTGATCCGTCAACGAGTTGATGTCTAGTCTCCTGGAAGTTGAACTTAGGAGCAAACCTGAGGACACGACCAAAAGTTCCGAGGTCGGGTGGTGCTTTGGGTGTCTTGGACTCAATCAAATCCATCTTCTTAGTAGATTGGTGGATTGTCATTCTAGCAAACCAGGTCAGGTGAAACTTCAGCTGTACGTAAAGCGCAGGACCAATTTCTCGTCTAATAAATCCGCAACCTAATAATCAACTGGGACTCGAACCGACTCGCACCTGGTCAAAGATCTTCTACCACCGCAGTTTCCAACATCTCGCTTCTACTTCGTGATCGCAGACCAGCTCAGCCCAGATGCACAAACCCGACCCTTACTCCCAAATGAAACAGGTTTTGAGAGAAGCCGTTCAAAGCTAATCCAATTTCCTCGACGTCGTGACAGTTAACGCGCAGATCAACAAAGATTGCAACCTACTTTCGCGAAGATAGAAGGCAGTAGGTGGGAGCGGCAGACGACGAGCAGGATCCGCGCTTGCCCCAGCAGATTAACCTGCAACGGAGGGGAGATGACGTCATTCCAACGTCACATAGAAACCGCCCGGCGCCTTGGCTTGCCCGCGAAGGACGGTTGTCAACGAAAACTCTCCCTCGAAATTATGGTCGCGGATATGGGCGCAGCTCAGGCGAAAGGAGTATGGGGGGTATCAGTGCGTACGATCGTTAAAGATTTAAGACGGACAAAACAGACTGGTTTCAAGTGCGTGTGATCGAGGGACCCTGATTTATGATGATGCCTCTTCCGTGCCGGCCGGCAGTTCTTGCAGTTTGCAGGAAAGCAGAAGCGGCGTTCGCGGTAAAAGGGGCGGCGGTCCGTGCGTGCGGGTCTTCCAAAGATGATCGGACGTGCGCATATCCGCACCGTGCAGCATGCACTTTGAAAGCAAAGGTGAACCCGAGAGATGGCGAGGAAGAACTAGAGATGGACGTGCGATAAGCATTGTAAAGACCCCAGCGCGACACGGTAGCGTCTAAACTTTACTAACTTTATTCGACATTTAGAGGTTCGTAACTCATAGAAGACGAATCGAAGGAGCACATGCAAAAGGGATGTAGGATGCGTGGCGCATGGCGAAGTGCGTACCATAAGCACTGTGATGATTCCAAAAAGCGCGGCCAGTGCGACGATGTACTTGGCCCAGCTCCACCCGATCGCCTGGAACGCGGCCGCGTACGGCGCGTCGGGGTCGATCATCTGCAGCGAAAGAACGGGTGCCACGTCAGCAGTGACGTCATGACGCTGCAGGAGGACTAGAGCGGGGGCACCGAATGCGAGAGACGTTTGGCAACAAGAAATCCTCTTCACCAAAACAGTTTCAAGCAGGACTTTTGCTCAGGCGAAGGCGCGGTAAAAGACATCGACCGAAAGCGTGCTCACGTCATAGCGCTGGAGGAGAACTAGAGCGAGGGCCATGCCGACGTAGAGCAGGGTGGTAAAGAGGACCGAGCCCACGATTCCGATGGGCAGATCGCGCTCGGGGCGGATCACTTCCTCGGCCATCGTAGCAACGGCGTCGAATCCGATGTACGAGAAGAAGACCTGCACAAGCAAAAATTGTTTCAGCTTCGTATCGAGTTTTCCTATGCACTTCTATTCCGGTAGGGCGTGATACTCGGATTTTGCGACGTGTAGGAGAAGGGCTTCATACTTCTGTGGCAATTGTGGCGAAGGCGTTGAATCCGATGGACAAGAAAAAAAAAATATTGGCACATAAGAAGTCAGAATCTCGCCAATGATGATCTCGTGAAAACATCTGGTGGTCCAATCTGGTATTCAACGTACTCTACAGAGGGCTCTGGGGCGCGGAAACTTAGTCGGAGTGTTTGTGTATCGGTGTCAAAGCACGAAGTCAAAGTACGAATACACAGAGGCGGGGGTATATGTTTAGCCATACATTTCTTGGGGGGGGAGGCTCTTGTTCGTGCATAAAAAAACAACTTGATTGATGACCGGGATGATGAAAGACTCGATCCAACTTTCTGGTCAGGATCGATGAATACGATTAACGTCGGGCCTTACAGACTGACCGCAGTTGGTGTTTTGCCCCTTCTCTCCGAGCTCGACTGTTCGTGCAGTTCTTGCAGGACATCCTTCAGGTTACGTATGTCGGACAATTTGACAACAGATATCGGCACCTCTAATGTTTTTCAGATTGGAGAGACGCCCACCAAATCAACGTACAAAAAGGAGGGAGTTTTGGAATTTTTGATACCCACCTGCGTTGCGGCGTTGAAAACGCCTCGCACCCCGAACGGCGCAAACGGCTTCAAATTGTCGCCGTCGCCCTTTGCAAACCCGGCGATGATGATGAATATCATGATCGTAAGGTGCACCGCCGTTACCGCCAGGTTGAAACTCGAACTCTCCTTCGTGCTCCAACAGAGTAACACCGAAAGCAGTATGATTATTCCCACGGCGATGAAATCGAGGTCGTAATCCGGCGTGTGGATGAGAAACTTCCCGCTGTCCTGGTTGCACAACGCCGCAAGGTATGACGTAAACGACCGCGCGACGGCGGCGGCCGATAAGACGTACTCCATGAGCAGCATCGACGCGGTGATGTAAGCGGGGAACTCGCCGAACGTCAGCGCGACGTAAGCAAAGGCGCCGCCCCCCACGGGGAGCTGCACGGCAAACTCCGTGTAGCAGAGGGCCGACAGCAGGGCCGCGATACCTGAAATGGGGGGGTGGAAACGTGGGCCGTCAGGAGGGGGGTGAAGCGAGTGAGAACCGAATTCAAGGCAAAGAAACAAGGTCGCTTTCAGAGGTTGAGACTTAGTTGAAAGCTTGCAATTGTGAGCTGGTGAGCAAAATAAGGGGGCTCGTCAAAGAAAGAGGGGGGGTTGTGAAAGAGTGGGCGCTGGAAATTTTGAGACACTGCCTGGAGATGAGACGCTGAGGTTAGGCTGAAGATACAGGACGCACCCCTTCATCAAAGAGGAAGGATTATGGTGGGGGCGTGAGAGATGGGTAGAACGAACTGCTTCAAACTAGAGTGGGACGCACGGTCCATTGCTTCAGACTGCAAATCATCAGAGCCTCTTAAAGTTGCTGTTCAAGCTACAGCGAAGATAAAAGCAAGCGACTCTCAGCAGACGCTGGCATGTTAAAGTGCCGCTGCAAATTTGTCATGGTCAAATATTACTGGCTTCAAGGACGTCCACAAGAGCGTATGTGCGTGCTAAGGTGACGGGTGATTTGAGAAAGCGGCCGTCATCTCGTGCGAAAGGAACGGAGTGTAAGCAACCTTTGAGAAAACACCTTTTTCAGGGCAGATATCGAGATGAGTCAAGGCCTTCCTCGAAACAACTTCTGGACGACTTTTTGCTACTTGAGCAACGTCTACAAGGCGAGTTTGAGGTGAAAATCTGTTCCAGCTTTGGGCGATACAATCAGCCTACATCCTATTCCCAAAGCAAACGAGCAGGGAAAGTGGAGAGCCTCAAGGACTTAAGACAGAGGTTGAACCTACAAATCTGAAGAGAGGCACGAAATTGAGATCGTTGCTTTTCATTGAGATCAGTGCTTTGTGAAAAGCTGCAACCTAATAAATCCTTGACCCTTCCAAATGCTGCGACTACACTTCTGCTTCTATGGGAAGGCTTGGCCAATCTGAGAGTTTAGTGTCAAGCGCAGCCTACCTGAAACAATGTAGGAAAGAATGACACTGGGCCCCGAGAGACCGTTGGCCGCGACACCCGTGATGACAAACACGCCAGCGCCGACCATACTGCCCACTCCAAAGATGATCTGCAGACACGGCATAAGGAGTCAGCTTTCTCCTGGATTTTCATGCGGATTACATCAGAAATTGTTCATGTTTGACCATCAGCAATCTGGCAGGCTCTGTCAAACTCGCAGCTTGTTTCAAGACTGGCGGTCTCTAGGCGCTTTCAATCGAAGAATTCTAAATTACTTGCAGATGCAGCACCAAAATCACATCTGAAACCAGCAGTATCTTCACAAAGTCCAGAACGCTTCCCATATTCTGGTAGACGACGTTATAATGTTGAGCGGGGACTCCTCTAAGAATCTTCCTTCTTCTCAGGTCGCGTTATTTTGAGTCGGAGCGCTGAGCTATGGACTTTGCAAACCAGTCAAATCATAAGAAGAGCGCCTCTGATCATGCAGTAAGAAAGCAGGGAGACCAAGTCAATTTTTGATACTCCAGAGCTGTCAACAGTGAATCCGAGCTTCAGAGGTTATGATTTTTGGATCAAAGGCTGCCTTGAAGCGACATTTATTGGTCAATAACCTGGTATCGTTGGGGGAGCTCAAAATCCAATTGCAGGATCTCCGCATTATCTGGATCAAATTCAAAAATCCACATGCACAGTCGTCCCTGCTTGACGCATACTGGTTGAGTATAGCATAACTTGATGATTCTCCCCCTTGCATGCTAATGGGTAAACACAAGGAAAGTATGGTCCACAAAAGCCAGAGATTAAAGGGCATAAAGCCCGTAGATTTTTGTATATAGATACCAAGTCTTTCTTCCCTGATCCAACTAAACACCATAAAGGTCCCAAACAGTACAAAACTGCAGGAAAGCTTATGCAATGTGGGCGACAGCTTACCATGTCCAGCCACCATAGCTTACGGACCATCTCCACCCCCGACTCCGCCTTATCATGTGACAGCTGGCTCTCAATAGTCCTCCGAGCAAACAGCCGCTCATGGAGGCGACTGGGGGTGTGAGCGAGCCCTTTGATATGCTCCACAAAACCCTGCTTGTAGAGTGTCGCCCGGTCGACGCCGTAAGCCCCTTCCCCATATTTTGGATCCATAATTGCCCTAATAATGCTTACCTCAAGTCAAGGGACAGGGTGGCTGAGGTCCTGCCTTGGTTTTCGAGTGTATACAGAGATTGTGGTACCTCCTCCTGATAAGATCGCTGCTTGAAATTCTTAGCCCCTTAAACTCGTTCCGACTGATTTATCAATTAATCGCAATACTTGTGTCAACCAAGCTGTTGCTCCAAGAGCTGCTCCAGCAGCCTGCGACTTGTTACTGTCTCTGCATGAGGACCTAAAGCAATGCTATGGCTTTGGAACAGTGTATCTGAGAAAGGGAGGCGCACAGCATCCTCCAGACGCGACTCACGTATGTGCACGAGTGAAGAAAATTATGTGCTACATTCGGAGAGAAGAAGGAAGGTGTCACTGCGGTTGGTGCCCTCGTTGACGAGAGCTAGTGCTGCAACTGGAAGTATTGAACCGCAGAACAGAGAAGAACAGCTGTAACCAGAGCAGCCACATTCCCTGCATGTAGGTAGGTAGCAATTCCAAAGCTTGGAAACTTGCTGAGTGCCTTTGAGGAAGCCGCCTTCAACATGAATCGTCTGCACTGCATATGCTTATATCCTGTGGGTTATTTTCTGTGTGTCAGGAGAACGCAGCTGCTCTATGGTACGCTGCTCTGTGGTACTTCCTAGCCTTCAGAACCATCATGCACTACCTACAGTGCATAAAATGCAGCATGAGAACTGCATGTACAGTTGGTACCTGTAGACCAGTACGCTGTAGCCTGTACCGCTGCTCGTGCTGCCGCTTCTCACTGGTGCAGTCCAGCGTGGCATGCGGCAGCACGGGCCCCGGGCAGGCATCATGATGGTTCTGTCAGCAAAGCCGAGCTGGAGGTCCCCGGGACGCTCGCACTAAGCTGGCCACGTCAGCAGGCGAGCGCCTTGCGAGTAGCCATGATGCAGCTGAATCCGATCCGGGGCCCGGGCGTTCTCCTCGGAGGGATCCCCGAACGTGGGTACACAACGTAGGTAGGTACACACCCAATTCAGTAGGTACTTTTGCTGAGGAGACAGCTGCCAGCTGTCCTCGGAAAGATGGCAACATTCCCGTGACCGTGACTTCACGGAATTGGGCTGTCTCTTGACACTTGTCAACTTGTATGCATGCCACATGGCAAAGCAAGAATTTAAGGGGATAATGTTCTCACAATATCATGCAATATCCTACTATGCAAGAAATATTTGTGGCCAGTCACACTTACTGGAAACATGTTAGCACATGGCGACTCGATCGGCAAGAAACGAGACCATCGGAACGAAAAGAGACCATCGGCAACGATGGCAGAACCTCAAAATTCTCTTGTGTTTTTTTCTGGAGAAACAATCTGGTTGCGCAAAAAAGCATTGCTCAAAAACCAGCATTTTTTTATATGCTCCTACCAACACCAATGTCGACAGCTCCTAAAAACAATGCGCTGCTTCAAGCGAAACCATTACAAGTCTTTCGATGTAGGAGTGCTCAAGAATAATAATCTCGTCAGTCCTGTGGGCAATCATAACCTATTCGTCTTCATCGCTGAATTTGATTGAGTGGCTGGCGAAGTCAATCGGACCCCCTTTGTACGAGCCGCGCTTTTTCTTGGTCTTCTCATGTCGGAAGTCCCTGCGAAAACGGACGTGTCACATTTACTTATACGCACGTCAGCCAATGCTTTTCCGAGGAAAGATGCTTCGTCTTGTCCGAACAGAAATCGAAACGATAAGGAATCATACATGCCTCCCTATGCGGACAGAACAGCAGGATTACGGCAGAACTGCTCAAACTAAACACGATGGTTTTGGAATGGTTTTGATCTGGTCGAGCAGCGTAACGAACCAGAGCATGGGGGGATTTGGCGGACTGATGCTTCCCCTTCAGAATAAGGCTACGCTCAGACTGAGATAGAAAAGGGCAGAACTTTCAGTAGAGACGTGACTGAGACCCTACGGTCAAACTGAGATAGAAGAGGGCAGAAAATTCAATGGAGACGTGACAAAGACCCTGAGTTAGAAACTTAAGAAGGGCAACACGTTGCCATTTCAGGACCTGGACTTACGGTTTCATTATTCCTAAAAATTCGATATTTGAACGGGCAGAACGACTCACTTTCCGCGAACTTGGCCGAGGACCTCCTGAGCCTTGGCACCCCACCCCTGCTCCGCGCCACTCTGCAGAGGACCGACTCTCCCGTTACCAATTTGTGAACAACAGCAAGCTGGCAACTCTTCATTCTGAAACGTTTCTGTGCAATTAAGTCATGAGGCAAAAGCGCTTAGCTGATGCAGTGCGAGAAGAGCAAAAATTTGGCGGTCCTTGCCTTCATTTTCTTGTTGAATGAAACCAAAAACGATCCTCGCATCTTGCTCCTCGATGACAGTGCTTTCGGCCCACTTCAATCTGAAGACCTTGACGAATTCTCCATACATTTGAAGGCTTATACGATTAGCTGCCCATAAGCGTTGCCTCAGACATCCAAGGAAGGAGCCGCATCCGCTCTCAAGCCCGGCAAGGCGAGAGCGCTCGGGGCGGGTACTGCGAATGTTTTGAGAAACGACCCATTTGGACGTCTCATCATCGGCAACGGGCAGTAGATAACGTAAGTGCGATTCCAAAAGGCACTTAAAGCAATCAGAAAAAGAACATGGAATTTAACAGAGAGGAATGTACGCCAAGTCGAAAATCTGCAATCAAGCAACAGCCGACGCTTTCACAGCTGCAGAATGACACGCCCAAGCGGACAAACTTAGCAGACAGAAAGACTCATGTCCGGAAAACACAGAAAATGCAAGAACTCGCAAAAGAGAACTAAGGATGGAGGGCAAGACTCACACCCCAAGATAATTCAAGAACCTTAAGAATGCGGCCGGTGATCAGAGGGAAAATGTACGGCTCTTCTACAGTGGGTTCACTCCGCGGCCCTACTCAGCGGGCCAAATGGACTGAGCTAAAACATCTGATCCACGAGACCTACAGTTGGCTCCTGAATAAGCTTCCAAAAAGCTGAAAGAGAAGATACTAAAACGACCACCGGAAAGCCATTGAAAGAATGACGCCAAAATATTCTGGAGGAACGGCGTGATACAAGAAAGAAACGCTGAGCTGCGGCAAGGAAGGCTCACCTTGGCCCAGTACGAGTTGTTCTTCAACCGGTCGTCCTTGAACTTCACCTACAGAGGGACAGAAGACTATGATCCCTCTACAAAGGAGAGGATATGGCTCAGAAGAACAAAACATGCGACCAAGAAACAACTATGTGAACCCGCAGCTTGTTCACTCAGCAAGTCAAAATGGGTCTTCTGAATCAAATATTGAAGACCCTGAAACTTAAAACCCCCACGCGCCAGTAGAGTGTCGACCGTTTGACCTGATGAGACTTCCTTGAGATTGCAGAGATGTAGCCAGGCAGCATGGGTGGCGTCAACTGCAAATCTTCACGCTGAATCTCTTACCTCGTCGATCTTGACTCTTTGGAAGCGGTTCTCCGTCGGATGACGCCCGTTCTTCTTCCCCGTTGAGGCGGCCTTCGCTTCAGGCTGCCAGAACGGTAGATGATGGGTCAGGATACTCAACCGTAGTCTAAAACATTTTAAAGTTTTCAGTACTCGCGGGGTTGATAGAGCCAACGTTTGACCAAGTGAGGGTGACCACCGAGCAACGTAGCGAGTCGCTGACGTCCTGCAAACGTCAGCTGAAAGCTCTTTCCTCGCTCCAAACATTGCATGGGTGATGCATTACTGGCCAAAGTGTCCGTACACAGTTTGTAAATGTTCCAGGGGCAAACGCACAGTCTTCGAGCCGCAATAAAGTATCGCATCACATCGTTTGCGAAGTGGCAAACGCCTCTCTTTGAACTGTAAAGAGTGCATGGACACACACTCTTATATACACTTCGACGTACCAAAGACTCCAAGGGTACCAAGAACACCAGGCAATCTGCTTCCTATGCGCGACCCGATCGAAGTGCAATTTCCATGACACCACTCTGAGATGCCCAACCAACACAGGGCCCGCTCTAACGGACAGAGTGACGACGCCATGACACGTGCCAAAGCAACCGAGCCCCCAAGACGCGTCAGCAACTTCTCTGCCTTCTTTTCAACCCGCTCTTCCAGAACTTTGCAGAGAATAACGGACAGCCCCTCACCTCCTCTTCCACAACTTCCGTTTTCTTTACCGGCGCCGTCTTCGGCGTTGCGGGCGCCAGCGCCGCCGTTGTCTTTTTCCCCTTCGGCGTGCTCTTCTCCTCTTCTTCGTCCGAGCTCTCCTCCTCAGAGGACGATTCATCTTCTTTTACCGGTGCTTTTACAGGCGCCGCTTTCGCTTCTTTTTTCTTTGCAGCCGGCGTTTTCGCTGCCACCTTCTTTGCAGGCTCGTCTTCTTCGTCGGACGACTCCTCCTCTGAAGACGACTCCTCAACGGAAGGTTTCGCCGCCTCTTTCTTCACTTCCGTCTTTGTTACTTGCGTCTTCTTGACTTCCGTCTTCGTCACTTCCGCTTTCTTTGCTTCCAGCTTTTTCACCGTCTCCTCTTCCTCGTCTGAGCTTTCCTCCTCGGACGACGACTCCTCTTTCTTCGCAACCGCTTTCGCCACCGGTTTGGCCGTCTTTCCATTTGGCTTTTGAACAGGCTCAACCTCCTCATCCGAGCTCTCCTCTTCCGACGACGACTCTTCGTCTTTCTTTACCACCACCTTCGTAACTTCCTTCTTCACCTCAACCGATTTCTTCCCTTCCGGCTTCTTCACAGGCTCTTCTTCCTCATCCGAACTCTCGTCCTCAGACGACGACTCATCTTCTTTGGCAGCCGCATTCGCCGGGGTCTTTGGCTTTGCCGGAGTCTTCGGAACTCCCAGTTTCGCGGCAACTCCCGACTTCACCGGTGTTGCCACAGGTTCTTCGTCCTCGTCCGAGCTCTCCTCCCCGGAAGACAAAACGTCCATCGGTTCCACCGCCCCCCCCTTCTTTGCCCCAGGCTTTACCCCCCCGTTCGCAACCACTTTCTTCGCAACTGGCTTTACCTCCTCTTCCAGATCCGACTCCTCGTCAGAAGAACTTTCCTCCGCCTTCGCAGCCCCTTTTACCGCTTCTGTCTTCACTGCCGGTTTCGCTGCTGGCTTTTCATTCTCCTCGTCAGACGAGTCGTCCTCCGAGGACTCATCCTCTGACGTGGCTTTCTTTGCCGGTGCCGCTTTCTTCTCTGGAGGTGCGCTCTTGGCAGGAGTAGCGTTCTTGGCAGCAGCTTTCTGAGTAGTCGTTTTCGTGAGGGGCTGCGCCGGTGTCATTTCCTCGTCCGAAGACTCTTCCTCAGAAGAGGAGGCGACCGGAGGTGCAGGAGCTTGTTGCTTCTTGGCTGCACACATACACCACAAAAGGACACATTCAGCCCAATGATAGGTGATCGAGGCACTAAGTTGCGCAGGCTCCTCGGAAAAGCCAGCCTGCCCATGCGGACTACTCTGCTTTTGAAAGTTCTGCGCTTCACACCCACCTCTGATGAGGCAGATCCCATATCCTGACAGCCTTTAAAACGACTTGATGGCGCGTCAAGTTGCCCTTCCTAAAACTTGCTTCCGCAATATGCAAGCTCCAATACACCCGGAAGACCCCGCAAAGTGAAGACCCCCCAGAAAAAAAGAGTGACGGCCCTCCTCAAGGCAGCGCCTACACATGAAACCCTCAAACCTTATCCATACTGCGCATCTGTTCATTATAGAAGTGCGACGCTCCGCTGGAAAACTCCTTACTTCGCATGTCATCAGCGGGATCACACGCACAGCAAACCTCCAAACCAGGTCTTTGAGAAAGTCACACCTGTAGCGGCCGGCTTTGTCGGCGCCGCCTCCTCATCAGAAGAGGACTCCTCTTCTGAACTTTCCTCATCCTTCTTTGCAGGCACCGCCACCCCATTGGCTGCTTTCGCGCGCTTTGCAGCTGGCGCGGGGACCTCTGTGGCTTTCCGCTTCTTGCCAGACCTGAAGAACATCCATATGAGCTCCTTAGCCAGTGCAGACCATGGTCTTCTGAGGCGTTAGACGTTTAAAGAGGTGCTCTTCTTCTGATAGAAATAAGAGGCACCCTTCTGGCAGAGCGCTTGCTTGATGCCAGTAGACAACGTTGCAGTACTCAGACAGTAGGGTACTTGGCTTTGGCAATGGGCGGCAGGACTTTCTGCGGGCCCATCTGCTAGACGAGGACTCCAAAGGCAATGCTGGCAAGAGGGTGTTGAAGCATCAACAGGATGGCTTGCTTGAGCTTACGACCAATCTGGTTTCTGATTGCCCATAGCATAAGGGCCTTGTGTGAGACACATTACCAGGTCTGGATACTACCACACCCTTCACTTTTAAACAAGGCCTTCATCGATGGGGCCACTGAAAGCCACCACCTCAAGAAAAAGTGGGCCCATCTAACTCCCTGGAACAAGTCACCTCTTCTGCTGCACTCCCACATTGATTGTAAACCCTAATTTCAAAAACTTCAAGATTGCCTTTCATTTGGAACCAGGAGGGGTCTGAGATCTCACCCTGACTTGCTTGCGAGGTAAAAGTTGTAGATCCCCAGGAGGTCGTCCTCTGGCTTCGGCAGCTTCGAAGCAGGCTACAATGTGCGGGGCACAAGTTAGAGTGCTGTTTTGCATAGCAAAACATAGAACCATAAAGACAAACACTCGAGCACTCTGCTCTTTGGTGACTGAGGGCTGGTATCAAAGAAGCCCTGGTATAATCTATAAAAACCTGTAGCCAACCACGTTGGCAATGCACCCCTTCTGAAGCACCCATCGACCCGCTTTTTAGAAAGGGGTTTGCTTCATGAGTGAGCATGCGCAATGCAGAAAGCTCAAAGCAGCAAAGAAACATGAACGTTGGGCTAAGAGCTTGAAACAACCATTACCAGCATAGACTTTTCTGAGATGGTGGTGATAAGTGCTTTTGACTGTACCAACTTAGCCACACCACAAGTCAATGCTGCCTTTTATTGCTGGTAGTCTTTACTATCTGTGTGCAAAGCCACCTGATATCCGGTGGTGCTTTCTTTGGCCTATTGCTAGCCTATGCATAAGACGCAGACATTGATCCAGGACACCACATTAACCACCGCAATATCCACAGGTGATCACCAATTCATTCCTCAACAAAGCAGCCCAAGGTGGCGCATCGACCCCTCACCTGCGCACTCAGCTCTGTCTTCAAGGCTTTAAGCGTCTTCTTCAGCTTGGCCTTCTCCAAAAAGTCCAGAAACACGGGGTACAGGTCCTCCGCTTTTGCGGCCGCCATTGCTGGCTTACTCTCCAAGACGGCAGATGGCTGAATCCCCTGACAATCTCTGAAGGCACCACGAAGATCTGGGTATTTTATGGACCAAAAACCTCTCTAGGCGCTCTGCGCCGCTCAACTGCAGAAGTCACACGCCAAGGTACACAATGGAAATGCAGGGTTTCCACCTCTTACCGTACTAAGGGTGGTAACGGTCATCGGAAGTGGCCCGGTAATGCTCGTCGTCGACGTTTCTGCAAGTGCAAAATTAGGGTTTGCCCACCTGGGCCCGGGGTAGCTGCAAATGCCAGAACACGTTCAGCTAGAAGGCTGCGCCCCTTGAGCGCTTAGGTTGTTGGATTGCCCAAGTCAACATGCAAAACTCCTCCCCTGCAAAAGGATCACTGGATTCCTTCCAAAAAACCCTTGATAGTCTGCTTTTATCTCCTTGAAGAAAGCAAGCAAGCTGAAATGTTGCACGTTGCAAAGCATTTCATGAACGAATGAAGCTGAACCCAGTGTGATGATCCTGAGCGAGCTACAGATGGTGCTCTGGCAGATCAATTGAGCTCATTGTTTGCGAATGATGGAGGAGAGCTCAGTTCTCGACTTACGTGGCAAGAAACTCAAAGACGTCACGGAATCTCACCTTGAAAGTCTAGGCTTCATCGGAAAGAAGCTGTCAGCTGTTGTGACCCTAGACTTGTCCTTCAACGTGTTCACACGGCTTACGAACTTGAGGGCCGAAGATTGGCCCGCCTTAAGGGAGCTCAGGGTTGGCTCGAACCAACTCAGTGGGGCACTGGAAGGACTGCAGAGGTAAGGGGGCTGCAGCAAGATATGTGTTTCACCCTGCTATTGTCTCTTTCAGCTCATTCCTTAGCTGGTGCTGAAGTTTGCCTGGAAGCAACCGGTTGTTTTGAAGGTGGTAATATTTGCAGGATTCTTGTTTGAAGGAGGTTTCTGGTGATTATGATATTCTGTGATTTGTTTTAAGCCTGCTTTCAAGGTGCACCTTGGGAAGAATCTCATCTGTGACGGTGAAAGAGGAGTAAGGCGCCTGACGTGATGGAAGGCGTCAGAATTCAGAATGCTGTAAACTCCACATCTGATGAGAAGCATCGTTGTGATCTGTTGGGACTTGTTTAGCTCAATTCAGTTATATCGATAATCACAATGCTAAGGGTCCTTGAAAAACGCACGCTCTGTGGCATACCTTCATGCCTGCAAGGGTTGTCGACGGGAGCACTCCGTGAGAAAATTCCAAGATGACCATGAGTCAATCGGCACTCATTCAAGTTGTACAAGAAGCATCTTGTTGGGCTGGCTTGAGCATCGAGATTGCGGAGGAAAGGTAGTCAACGCAGGTTTGTGTTCATCATCGTTCTTACTGCAGATTGTCAAAGGAGAAGAGTATGCAGAACCCACAGAAACCAGCTTTCTTCTTTGTTCCTAAGCTGATCTAAAAGAAGACGCCTTTCGCCCCTGCATGAACGATATTTTCTGCACAATAGCTTGTGGTTGAAGACTGAGTAAAAGGTGTGCTTCTATCCCACAGGTTCACACGGCTCACAAATCTGGTTCTGGACAACAACCTCTTGACAACATGCAAAGGGCTGGGGGCCCTGGAAACCCTTCAGGTTTTGAGACTGGAAGGGAACAGAATCATCGACACTCGGAGTCTTGCCAGGCTCACAAACCTGACGTCACTGGACCTGAGCAGGAACCAGATTAAGAAGCTGCAGGTAAGCTAAGACCTGCTATCATTATGCTTAGATTCTGTCCGTTGAGGAGCTCCGGAAGGTTCTCCACTTCGATCGTATGTCATCTGCTTTTGAAGGAAGCCTGCCTTTGTGTTGACAACTGCTTAAGGAAGAAACATGTCTTGGTCAGCTGCAGATACGATCAGTGAGGCAAACGCCCGTCTCCCAAACCAAGGACCACTCAAAAGCAGCCTTATCATGCCCTCTTCATACCCTTTCGACTCAGTCCTCTTGCTATCTCCTGTGCCGGTGTCTAAATCTAGCCCTTCAGCACAAAGTCGTTGCTGGTTCGACCCCTGGGGCCTTCGAATTTTCAGTGCTTTTCGTGTGACGAATACGATTCTTTAAATTATGTTTCAACTTCAGGGCTTCTCCAACCTGGTTCGACTGGAGGAGCTTACCCTCGACCACAATCAGCTGACGTCACTGGAGGGCCTGGGAAAATGCACCGGGCTCACGGAGCTCAGTCTACGGAACAACCGGATCGCTGACCTGTCCGGGTTAGCGCCCTTAACCCGGTTGGACGTCCTTCGGCTGGAGGAGAACGGAGTCGAGGGGCTTGAACTTCTGCCGATGCTGCCAGAACTCACGGTGAGAGCCGATATAGGAACTTACAATCAGTTTTCTCAATGCTTGTCAAGGGGACACTTAATGTGGTTGTTGTAATCATTCGTAGCTTGAGCAACCGCTCGAAGCACTTGCCATTTCGTATTTACAAGGATGACCTGTGGTCGAAGCGCCTTTGGATAGCCGTCGGGCGTCCTTGTGCGGCTACTGGGGCGGAAAGCCGGAGATGAAACAAGCCTCGTCAACCGCAGCGATATTACTGGCGGGTCGTGAAGCTAAGGATCAAAGCGTCCGTCACTGCAGGTTGATCAACAGACACGAATGGCTCTCAATAAGAGCATTCAGAAAATCTCCGTTTGGATGCAGTTTGTAAGGCAACTTCGTTGCAACATTTTGCTGTGGCCAGCTCCGAAACTCCTCTTCATCTTTTCCCAATCTTGGTGTTGAGGCTGTAGAAAGGCATGACGTCAGTTCTTGGATCGAACGTCATCTCCGACCTGATATCCTCTCGCAGGAGATCCACATCGGACGCAACCGCCTCTCGTCGCTGGACGGCCTTTCGGACAAGCTGCCGTCGCTCGAGATCCTGGACGCTGGTGGGAATGCGGTCCCGAGCTCGGAGATCTGTGCACGCGCGCTCGCGCCCCTCGAGGCGCTTGCGGAGCTGACACTGGCAGGCAACCCGCTGTGCCAGGCTTTCCAGTAAGTGAGACATAAAATCCGCTAAGAGATTTGCGAAAGAGTCAGATCTGGCGACTTTGCAAGCCGTGCTGCTCTGTCAAGATTCCTCAAGATTGGCTTAGCGCTCTGTGTGTGTGTAGAACTTTAGTGAGACTCGAGACGAGGCAAGCTTGGCGCTCTGCTCACAAGCATGGCGCTTTATGACCCTGACGAGTACGTTGATTCAGTCGTCCGTCGGTTCCTCAGTCGATCGAAATTCAACGCGTCGACCACGTTCGCTTCCTCCTCTTCTCAGACCAACTGGTCATGAATTACCTGTGTTACCGTTTCTCCAGTACTTCTTTCTCCCATTGCCTGGCATCGAGAGACAGTCAAGGGCTAAGGACCTTTCGTTGCGCCGCGCGTGTAAGAGGATGCCGAATATTAGCCACCCGTTTGCAAACAAGGACTCAGGCTTTTGTTTCCAACCTCCGAAACTTCGTTCCTTCAACTACAGGTCGAACCGGGGCTACCGCAAAGCAGCCCGAGAGGCGCTGCCGTCTTTGTCTTTCTTAGACGGCTTTCCGGTCTCTCAAGCCGAGGCTCCGCCGGATCAACAAACTTCCGCTGACGGATCCAAAGAGGGAATGGCGTCAAACACGGACCTCAGTGGGGACCTCTTAAAAGGTAATGGAGGCAGTCGTAGCCCGCCCAGTACTTGGGAACCTTTAAATGACCCTTTCGCACCGAGCCTGGAAGAGATGGAGGCTTTCAAGCGGCGGATGGGCATTCACCCGGACGTCGATCCGTTCGGGCGGCCCTCGACGGCTGGCCGGAACTCCGGTGGCAGAACGGAACGGGCAACTAATGGAGTTGATTCAGGAGGTGTTCCGGCGCCTAGAAGAGGCAGCGCCGGAACGGAAGCTGGCAAATGGAGTGGGATGTCGAAGGAAGGCACTGACAGCGAAACGAGAACGAAATCTGGAATGAACGAAGAAGCGGAAGAGTTGGAAGCTATTGGTAAACCGCAACGATCACGAAGGGAGAAAAACTTCGACGAAGCAACGACAGCTGGAATTGAAGCGGCATCTCCCGGCGGGGAGCATCGAACGGAACCGGGCAGCGGAACGGAACCGGAAAGCGCGGCCGCGCGGGCGCGGCAGAGGCACGTGATGCGGGTGGAGGGTGCGCTTGCTGACATGGGCGAACGGGTAAGGCTGACGTCGAAGCTTCAAAAACAGGTTTCAGAGGACTACGTTGTCCAGATGTTTCTGCGGTCCTTTCTCCTCTGCGAGTCTAGTTCCCTAAAGCTTTCGTTGTTGGGTGTGGACTGATCTTGTCGAGGTAGTAAGGAGACTGGGATGAAGTTGAGGAGTACAGGGAACATTTTTTCATTTGGTCAGCAGGGTATGTCTCTGGCTGTTTGAAGGCCTCACAAAGGCATTTCGTTCTCTAGTCCCAGTGCGTGCCAAAGTTTGGTGATTCCTTGCGAGCAAATCAAGCGCAGATCTGGATGCGAAATGTATATGCAGCCGTGACAAACTTTTGGACTGTACATGGGTGCCAAATAGAAAGGCGCTGCTCGCACGCCATTTCTGCTACGAACTGGGCTCGAATCTTGGAGACTTTTGAAGCCGCTACTGTTTCAACTGGTTGAAACTTAAGTACCTTGTTGTGATCCATTCACTGCCCCTTGGAAATCGACCAACATTTTTTCTTCTCCACACTGCACACGTATTACCGAAGACAAAATCGACCAACATTTTTTCTTCTCCTTACTGCACACGTATTCCCGGAGACATAGTCGCAGTCGTTCCAAGCACGGCCGACAACCTTGACCCAAATCGCAACAACACTGCAAGCCTGAGAGCTTTCGGCCTTCTGCTGCAGCTGACGTCATATCACGCGCACGTGACGTCAGTCATCAGCAACCTGCGGCAGCGCCTAGTGGCGCCCACTCTAGACGCGGCCGCGGCCGCAATGCTCGACAACGGTTACTTGGTAGCGGCCACCCGTGCGCTGCCCGCCGTCCCTCAGATCGATCTGGAAACGCCTCCCGGGGAGGAGGATGACGTCAGCGGAAGAACGAACGACGTCAGCAAGGGTGATGCGAACGAGAGCGGAAGTTTGCGGAGGCTCGGCAGCGAACGGAACGGAAAAGGAGCGAACGGGACGGAAGGTAGAGTGCCAAACGGAATGGCGGGGGGGGTTGCTCAGAGTGGAGAAGGGGAGGGGGTGCTCAGCAAACAGCGTAGATTCTCGGGGAAGAAAAGTTATGTACAGGGACTGAAAATTAGGACGGATGCAGTTCCAGCTGACTTGCACGGAACCAGCAGCGGTAGACTTAGTTCGAGCGGAAACGGAACGGAAAGGTTGCCCGGGAATCCCGAAAGCCGGGGGATCACAAGGCGCCGAATGAGCGCTGATGCCACTTTGGTGAATAAGCACGTGACAGTCGAGTCGCTCGAGCGGGCCACCAGGATCCTGCCACGTGGCACTAAACGAGTTGGAGCAGACCGGGGGAGCGAACTAGAACGGGCGGCGTTGACGGACAGGGGACGAAGGGACAGGGTGAGAGTCCAAGACATGGGCGGAAACGGAAACGGAAATGGAACGACGGTCAGGACTGCAAATGACGTCAGCCTACGCCCGCTCAGAACGGGTTTGGCGGAAAGGCGGGCTCCGAAAGCTGTTTGGTTGGAGGAACCGAAGGCAACGGACGATCGGGTAAACGGAACAGGTGGCGAGGTACGTACTGCGGGGTCGGAAGGTGCTGACGTGAGCGTACCGGACGGCAAGCCGACGGCCGAAAAGGAGAAGAAGACTCCGCGCAGTAACAGCGAGCCAGACGTCCGCCCCGCTAAAGAAGCGCTGGAGCTCTTCTATAACATGTTCCCGGAATGCGCTGGAGACGGGCGGGCGGATTCCGCCGGGAAGGAGAATCTTGCTGGGGGGACCGTCAAGCGAGAACGACTGTCCTGGAAGGAGAATCGCAGCGAAAGCACCGCCGTCGGATCGCAGGTGTCTGCGAATCGGACTGCACGGAGTGCACCAGCAGCTGAATCCATGAAAAAGAGAAGTACTTACGAAGAAATGGGTGTTAAGAACGAAGGGGCGAGGGGTGCTGGTTCCTTCAGGTCAAAGGCCGCCTTTGCCGCTGCAAGACTAGAAACAGATCCTGGGGGGAAAGAAAGGCCTCTGAAGTTGCCCCTTATTCCGGTTACACCGACCAGCCAAGCCCAAAAGTGCGGACGAAGTGGCAATAGGAGAGTCTCAAATAGGAATCGACCACCAGCCGATGACAAACTATGTCGCCCCTTCGTGTCTGTCGATTGAGACAGCTGTCGTAAACTTAAAGTCGTGTTGGTAAGAGCTTCAGGCATCCGCGTCTCAGTCTATGTGCAGTGCCGACTCAAGGGCCTCTGTCCCGAAGGATGACTGTCCTAGAAAGAGTTACGATTAACCAACAATCAAACAACTAACAAGATTGTGTGCATCGCCCCAGTGATCATGGAAGCCATGCACGGGGACTCTGTTCGTGCTGCGAGATTGACTTTGATCAATCTAGCTAGCTGTCAAGGCCTCCCATTCAAGTGATCGCCTCACACATGGATATCTGAAGCTAGACGGATGATGCAGCTCCAATGATTGCGGCATGTTACAACTTTTCTCAGCTGCATGCATGACATGCGACCGGGCCCGGGCCCCGTCCTTTCTCTTCTGATTGTTGTTTGTCAGGCTGCACTACATCTCACTCCGTTGGCGTGCATGACTACACTCAACAAGCGAATTGTTTCACCAATCATCAGGTGCAAGCGAGCACATGACATCATCAGAATGATAAAATTTGTTAGGTGCCCCAGAATGCATGTGACGAGGCGGGCAGTGCCATTTCTCAGATCGAACTTAAGAGAGAGGGATCTAAGGCGAGACATAATAAGGTTACCGCACGTTGAGACAGGTACGGTTACTTTTGGGGTTAAGGTGCGTACAGGTGTGGAGCAGGTAACCTTTTATAATTAGGTTAGGGTTCAAGGGTTAGTCGGACTCAACTTAAGATCATCTTGGCCTATCTTCTTGAGTTTCATGTAAGAGAGCGCATGGCCGAGCCGGTTTCCCGCACCGTAGCATTTACCCCGGCCCATGCTATATAAGGTTCACGGCTTAACTGAATGAGTCTGCATGTAGCTCGAGCGGTTTCACCCGCGGTCATTAATCGCGAAGTCCGGGTCAGATGGCAACGCTGTAGACCGTACGTCGAGCGATTGCACGTAAATTGATCTCTCTTTTTCAATCAAGCAAACTATCTATGCAACAAACGAACGCTCTGTCTGTTTCACAATCATTTGAGGCGTCTGCACGCAACGTGCGGACGCTTAGGAAGACGTCCTCGTCTCAATCAGCAACTCTCCACCGACCCTCCGGACACCAGAAAGTCCGCAAAATTATCAACTCCTTTCCCGGTTGGCATTATGCAGAAAGGACCACCTTCTTCTCGGGCTTTTGGTCCTGAACCATGGGCACGATGGGCGCCTGAAGGAAGATGTGCTTATATACGAAGGCCGCCAGGGCTGCGCCGATGCAAGGCCTGCAAAAGAATGTTAAAGATTCTCAGGACAAAAAAGGCTATAAATTAGTTTCATATCTGATCAGATGGTTTCCCCTCTTTCTCTTTGCTTGTCTTTCCAGCCAATGTGGCGCCGATGCAAGGAAGAAGATGGGTAAAGTTCCAGGAAAGTTATCACAAAGGAAGGCGTGCACCTCATTGAGAGCATGAGCTTTTGTTCTTTTCAAAAGCTTTAACCAAGTGAGAAGGTACCGCTGGCAGAAGAAACGAGGCGACGATCGGTAGAGAACACCGGGACTCCTGTGCGGATCGGTTCTTCCAGAGGATTTCGAACGGAATGCCAAGACGGATGGGGGAAGAGCGCTCAATTACGTAATGGTCGAAGTGGAGACTCCAGCTCTTAATGAAGGGTGGAAGCTGAACTGCCCAAGCGCATTTTCCGCCTCGGCGTATCAAGGTTGCAATAGTGGGCTGACGTCAACCGCGCGTTCTCCGCTGTCTGCTAATGCGCAAAGCGCGTCTCAGCCTGCCAGAGCAGACTCTTTTCAAAGATGAGGGCGGTACTTCACGAAGAACATCAATGTGCAGTAGTGACTGCATTTTGCGCTGTGAATGTTGATCTACTCAATTGTTTGCAAGAAAATGGTAAAGAAAGAAGTCAGCGTAACCCACCCAAACCAGTAGATCCAGTGCGCGCTCGTGAAGCTGCCGGAGACGAGAGCGGGGCCGAAGCTCCGCGCGGGGTTCATGGAAGCACCTGCGCGGAACCGGAACGGATGAGAGCGGAACACAAGGTTTTGTCAAGTTGGAGATATAAGCCGGAGAGGCTGTGCTGATGCGCTTCTCAGAAGGAGCCGAATGTGAAACCTGTAGCCGCATTTTTCTGCTCAAAGTGGTGCAAATTGCGAAGCGAATCCCACCCCAACAAAACGGCAGATGTTGGACTCAATAAGCTATGACCGGGGGATAAGCAATGAGGGGAGGCACGTGCCTGCTTGGGGCTTGCCCACGAGGGTGGCCTATCAGCACCGCAAAACCCAGAAACTCCGACACCAAACCAAATCAGAAACGAAACGCCACAAGCTATTCGAGATAGGATAAGCTATGAGGCGACACGTGGTGGTTCACCAGCACCGCAAAGCCCAACGGGAAGTCCCTTTACCACAACAATTTTCTGAAAGAAACCAGTAGATAAACCATGCCGTAAGCTACGTGATAAGAGAGATAAGCTATGCACACGTGCCTGTATAAGGGACGCCCACGAGGTGGTCCACCAGCACCGCAAAGCCGATGGGCAGCGGCGCGATAACTCCGGGCCCGCGCCGATCGACGGCGACTCCGAAGATAGTGAACACCAGGATGAACGTCAGCATGACCTCCATCACCAGGCCCTGCCCCGCATTTACACCGTGGCCCAGGGAGTGCGAGCCGAGGCCGCCCACGAAGTGGCCTGCGGGGGTGGGAATGCGCTCGGGTGAGGAAGAACAATTGATAGACAAAGTCGTGCGTCCAGGCCTTATATTGGGTCAGATTCTGGGCCACCCAGTGTTGTCAAAACTGGCAAGCCGGGTATTTCAGCCCACATACGGGTGAGTTACTGCAGTCCATTCCTTGCCAAAACGTTTTAAAACAACGACGATGACTGTCTCGTTTTGAGTGTGCTAGGGCCACCCTATATCAATTTTGACACGACCTCGAACACACAGAAAGAACCGCCAAATATCCACATGCGAAGGATTGCGTCTTGAACGAAGGCCTCGTTCAGTCCTAAACCACCCCAAAGCCAGACAATACACCACTGCTAACGAGTGCTTAACCACCTAGATAACCCACCTGGTGTGCACATATCTAGAAGCGCCGCCCCGAAGATCCCCCCCAGTAGCTGAGCGCCTATGTACACCGAAGCGCGGATCAGGTTCTCCTTTCCGGCGACCACAAACGCCACGGTTACGGCCGGGTTAATGTGACCGCCGGATATCGCTCCCGTGGCTCCGGCGAGGAGCGCGATCGCGAGCCCGTGTGCGACGGCGATGGCGACCAGGCGGGCACTGTCGAGGCCCGGGGCAAGCATGCCTGGAAGGAGATATGGTCGCCGTTCAGGGGACAAGTATTCAAATTGTAACCTGGGTGTGGATGACAAACCAGATGGACAGTATATCAAAGCGGCAGAAGCTACTCAATGCCGGCGGGTTGATTCAGTCGCTGAGATGAAACCAGATGCGTTTAAACAGGTTCGAAGGATCAAACGGGTGATGTTTTGCTGCTGGGCTTGCCTTAGTATCGACGAAACAGTCCTTCCAACCTACGCGGTCGGAATCGCCTCCTCTGCCTCTCACCGTTACAAAGCATCGCTTGCCTGGATAAGCCCCTAGCGCATTCTGATCACGAGACTTTCTGGCACTCTTCTGGGACAACGCCCATAGCTTTCAAAAGAACTGGCCAAGGGCCCCCCCTGACTGAGTTAGACGTCTGATTCGTTTGCTCTTCAACAGACTGCATTACAAAGCCCCCGGTCACATAATCTCATGCGCCACCAAAATTTTGGTTACGCTTGCTTCAGGTTGTATCTTGTTCACGTACCTGTTGCAACTACGGACCCGCAGCCAATGAAGACGAACAGCAGCGTGGCGACGAACTCCGCCCCCGCGGACCGCCAGACCTCCTTGGAGCGGAACGTGTTCTTGTCGCCCAGCTCGACCTTCATGAAGTTGAGCATGTTCACCAGCTTCACGGCGCCGTCGACCATCGCCGTCAGCTGGTTGTGATGCGCGCCGTCCTGTAACAAAAACATACCGTTTGGCGTTTTGGGCTTCGACTTTCGCAACCTCGAAAATTTTTAGAAATGAAGTGTGACGATACTGTGGATGTTTACCAACTTCACTACGGCGTCCATCACTGCGTCCATCCTGCAAGAAGGGTTTAGGGAACAGGCTATTGAGATTCCGAACTCAGTGCTTTCCGATTTGGCGAAGGTGGATTCTCACGAATCTTGTATATTTACCAGCTTCACGGTCAGTTTGACCGCTACATTCAGCTGCTTGTGTGGGTGCTCCTGAACGAATCTTGTGCGTGATTGTTGGTCTCAGGAATCTGTGGGCATCAGGATTCGCGTTCCCATGAGAAAGGTTGGATGTGGGCCACCTTCACCGTGCCTTCCACTATTGCCGCAGCGGTTCTGTCTGAAACACGATGTGCGGGGGATCATGATAACATTAAAATGCTGTTGACCCTCAGTGCTGCCGGCTAGTTCCGGTCAACTCAACCGGAACTGCAGATGGTTGAGTTTATTGCGTACTTCTGCGCAAGTGGCCTAAGCTAAAACTGTTCTCTGCTAGTTTTGCAACGAATTTGAATGTGATCAGAGCGTTAATTCCAATGCCCAGGACCGTCAGCATAAGTTCTCCGGTCAGCGGTTTACAGAATTGCTGGGTGAACTTGCTTCTTCTTCACAAGCTGTAACCCAACCTATGCTTATGAATGCCGGAATGGTTTCCAGGACCATTTGGCTGGTAAGCCAAAGAAAATGCCTCAAGGTTCTGTGATGTCTGCGCAACTCCAGACTCTGGTCCTTTTTTCCACAATGTGTCTGCAACAGCTTTGATCGGAAAAAGCGGCCTCGCATGACCTAGTCATGACCATTTAACAGGCATATGTATCCCAGATGCAGAGCACAAGCATTCCTAGCAGGAGTCCACAAAAACAAAGACAACTTTATTCTCACCCCTTGAGACCCATCATCCCGCAGGCTGACGCTCTCGTGCGCCATGTCTTGGTCGTCGTTGATCGGATAAATCATGGCAGGGTCGCCCGAGGACCGCACATTGATAGCCTGCCCCTCCGGAATTTGCAGCTCGATATAGCCCCCTGTGCCCTTGTTTGGCGCCATTTCTACTTGGGATGCAGATCCAGGTTTCTCTGACCCCTTTGCGCCTTTTGAAGGTTTAGCCACAAGTTTATTGTGGCCGCAGCATCTGTGGCTCCAAGGCGACAAAGAAGGTTCCCTGAAGAATCACCGCCTCAATGCAAGATTCGCAGTCTTCTTGGACAGCTGTCTGCCTGATATCCAGATGGTCTTTTGACGAATGTGGTCATCTCAAATTTTGATTGCATGCTTGAAAGCAACGACCATGCGCCTACTGAGGCTACTCCTTTGACTACAGGGCAGGAGGCAGATTGTGAGCAGGAATGGTGCTCACTGGTTTACACAGGGTACCTAGGTAATGATGTCCTGATCAGGGGCCAGATCCAGGATCAAGTATAGGGACAGCAGGACTTCACACCTGTGTGCCAGCAAACATCATAAACATAACGATAAAGTTTAATACCTATAAGGATCTAAGAGCTATAAGACACGCCCGGCGAACGGGTGGGGTTGGTATGGTGGTTAGGGTGGGTTCGGGTGGGGAGCGCGTGATGTTTGTAGGTTAGGGTTTTTAGTTAGGTTGCTGCCCCAGGTACTTCCTTATAGGTATTAGATCCTTATAGGTATTAAACTTGATGGGTATGTATATACAGTACACACAGTAAAGAAGCCCCAATTTCGTCTCAAGCACTCGTTGGATCAGCCGGCGGTTACCGTACAGTCTTTTGGTGTTGTAGCTGCCCTGTTCTCGACGTTGATAAAATCCTTATCGACGGTTACAAGTCATTTTCCTTCAAACCCGTCCGATGATTGTTTTGTTTTCGTAGATTACCGTCGGATGAAGGACTCGAAGCCATGCGTGCGCGCGCCGTGGCCGCGTGTGGGGGCCAGACTGAGCTGACCGAACGGCCTAACAATCCAGCTTACCTACAGCCCCCGGCGTGCTCTGGCCCGGCAGCTCATGTTGAGTTCGTCTCTAAAGTCGCTCTAACGTAAGCGTTTGCAGAAAGATGCACTCTCCTGATCATTCGATTGTCGCTGAAGTTTTATTGAGTGAGATAAAGGAATCCTTTATAGTTGCTCTAGAGCACGAGAGCTGGCTAGTCAGCCAAACAGTGCGCTAAATGGTGACGTGCTCGCATACACACAGTTCAAGGAAGCTTAAGAAGGAAGGCACGCTGCTTAGAGAGCTCCTTTGATCGCAGAGATCAAGTACAAAGAGGATGGACGGCTTTGATACTGGCATACAAGATGCCGCTATGCAATTCAACTCGTGAGGCTCCAAATCTCCATAGCTTGACAGCAAGTCCTAGCCGTCACTTTCAGCAATGCACAGGCAATTGGTTCAAAATCTCTGCTGCCCCAAAGCATGTGTACTGTTTAGCTGCATCCTCACTCCTGCGAGAGATTGATGTGGCTATTGACACTTTGAGTGTGCAATTTTTCTTCTCCTGAGCTCGGCAGTCCTTGAGCCTGATCCATTTTTTGACTGCAGCTATGAAGAGTACCTGGATCATCACATCACGCAAACAGACATGTTTTACCTCGAAGATGTGGACCTAGCTCGGCAATTGGTGGAGCTGGGGTGAGTCCGATTCTTTCAAAGACCATCTCTTTGGAGTTTTCATCCCAAGGGAAATAACAGCTCCTGGGCAGCATTGCGAATTTCAAAGTTGCCCTGCGCTTGCTCTACTTTCACCACATGCCCGACACTGATGTGTTTGGCATACTTTCTTCAGGGCAATGCTATAGGAAACTCTTCCGTTGCAGTCGTTATTGTTTCAAGTCTTACCAGTATAACTTGCTCGCTGGCAGGTACCGAGGGAATGGCGAGATCCTCAGAAGGGAGGACTTTGAGGCAAGGAAGGAGGCGGCTGAGCAAGCAAGGTTGCAGGTAGGCCAACAAGAATCTTAACTTGAGAGTTTCTAAATCGATGAGGAACAAATCAGTTTGCAGACCTTACGGACAAGTCAAGGACCTACATGCAAAACTTTGCATGCATATTCGTTTCCAGATTTTGAATCTGAAAGCTGTCACGGAGGATGTAGCCTTGCCGCGAGCGACACTGCCTGCTGAATGTCAAGAACCTGGGGTACTGTGAAGATGCCTCTGGCGCTTCCCTTGATGGAGCCTGTGCTGATATTTTTGCAGAAACTGAGAAACAAGCCTAAGAAACTGTACAGCGTGGGGAAGGATGTGGAAGGACACCCGCTTCTGATGGTAAGAGTTTCAACACTCCGATTCCCTGCTGTTGGCATTTGCTTTCATGAAAAGAATCACAGCAAATGCCGCCAAGCAACCACGATTTCACCTGCATCAGTTGCACGCCGTTTCTTACTGGTACAGGTGATTTGCATTGGACTTGAGACGCAGTTTAAGAAAAAGTGGGTTTTCTCCTGCGACTATTCCCAGAAGAGAGACCGGATCCACGGGCGTGCGAGTGCATCTTCAGATGCTCGCAGAGAGGGCTGCTTGCTTTCGCCAAATTTGCGTGGCAGCTCTACGGAGGCCAAAGAAGCGCTCCATTCGATTTCGTGCAGGCTTTGGCGCAACGAGAGGAGCCTGTGAGGAGTGGGAAGCTGGCAGTATCCTTATCAGGCGCTCCAGGCAGTGACTTCACTGCATGCAAGTCTTATTGTTCGAAGCTTCGAGTCTTGAGTACGTGCATCCATTCATTGAGGTGCTATCTGGCAAGGTCTGTCTTGATTCCGTCCACTGCATGTTACAGAAGTCTCGAAGCGACAATCTGGCCACTTTTTCCTTCTCCTCTGGAAGCCTGTGAGCCCCTATATGTAAGGTCCCTGCAAGCGTGTTTTGAACAAGCCTCTGTACTTGACTCAAGTCGTTCAGACTATCATATTCGTCCGTGACGTCAACAGCAAAGGACAAGAGGTACGTTACGCTGCTAGGGAGAGGACTCTGCGAGTCACAACTTAGACACCAAAAATCTGAGTTACGCGACTTGTCCTTAAAGCCAATCGAACGTAAACCTGGACGAATTATTCAGTCAATCTCAGTGACCAATTGACAAGGGAATCCTGGTTGTTCACCTCCGTTTCGTTTCTTGTGTGATCTTAAATTCCCTCTAGCTTTGCTTCTCCATAGCTGCATGTACGCACCAATCACTTCACCTCAACCTGAGACGCGTCTTGCCTCCGTCCTTTTCGTCCTATCAATCTCAATTCATCATCGTTCTTGAGAGCGATCCAGCTTTGATTTGACCAACAGATTCTGCTACCCAACAATAGTCCAAAATGAGCGCAGATTGGCATACCGCGATCCAGGTGGGGCCAAAAGCGTACCGCGTATTCGGCCGCAGGTGTCTGCTTATATAGATTACGCCCAGCGGTTAAAGACGGAGGACCTCGACCCGGTGTTTGAATGCAAGAAGAAGTTGCTGCCGCGGCCCTCCGACCTCAGCTTCTACAACTGGGAGACGCAGACATCGACGTCGAACGCCACGCCGAACTTTCAGGTCAGCTGCGATTCGATTGGTGACATGTTTGGATTCAGAAGAGACTTGCAAGGAAGTGGAAAGCCTTATTTCTCGTGATTATTCTTGCTGGTCAGCTGGGCTTGGATTGAGCGGGTTGGAGCGTCCAAGTGACCCGGATTTGTTGGATCTTGTAACGACGTCGTTGGGGCAGAGATAGAAAGGCTGTGATAGAAGGAGTCAAATTTCTCCGCTGAGCTTGTAGACTTTTACTCTCGTGTGATCAAGGACTCTGCGATTCTACCCTTCACGAGTTGTTGCTAAGGTTGGCTATATTCCTTCCGTAATACCGAGGACAGAGAGTTCCAGTATACACCGCCAGAATTGGGTATTCTTGAGATTGTTCGAAAGTGGATCTCTCTTCGTGCAGGTGATTGCCGACAACGAGGAAGGTCTGCTCTTCAAAAACAAGCGGGACCGTAAAGTAATCAACGTGAGCGTCTATCCTTGCCCACCGAGAATTGAAAAGCCTTGTTGAGCCTGTGCTTGGAGTATGCAGCAACTGTGTGTTTGTGAGCTTACTCGCTTGACAGTCGTCACAATAAGACGTCAGATTGGAAATGAAAGTCCAGGTGCCACGGTGCAAGCAAATTCGTTCTGCAGCCCGAGGATGTCCACAAATGTCAAAAAGGTTGAAGTTTGTGACACATCCACGCTCAACTCGCCGTGCTGCTCTTTGGATTCGCTAAGAGGCAAAGGTCTTTCAAGAAAAGGCATCGTTTGAAAGGTGCTGTAGCGGTTTCTCCACGCTTACCATACCTGTATAAGGACTTGCGTAAATGCACAAAGGTCTCCCAACTGTGCACGCAGGTCGACCCAAAAGCGAAGCCGGGTGACAACTCAGTTCGCACGGAAGTGAGTCGCGCAGTCTGCTTCATTGAAAGAATATTGAGGCTTCAGTCTGAAGTCAGGATGAGCAATTATTGATCAACCCTATTTGTTGGATTTATTGCAGTATCCCAGTCTGCTCTCGTGGCTTGGCACAGTTGGCACTGTTTGAACGTCTTCAGTCATCTGAAAATAAGTCTCCTTCTTAGATTCCACTGCCCTTGCGCTGCACGAAAAGGGAGGACACAACTTCACTGTCGTCTTACGCTCAATCCTATTTGGCTAATGAAATGCAGAATTATGGTCCTTGTCAAGCTCTCTCTCCCACTCTACAAGTTCCGTCTCAAAGGTGTTAGATTTTCCCAAATAGCCTTCATGCTCGAAGCCTTGCGTACGACCTTCCGTGATGGTGACCTCAGAGAGGGGGACATCGCTCAGAAAGTCAATACTCTGCTTCCAACAAGGAATCTTTGCAGTTTCGATCGTTCAAACCTTGGCATT
This sequence comes from Klebsormidium nitens, assembly GCA_000708835.1. Taxonomy (NCBI): domain Eukaryota; kingdom Viridiplantae; phylum Streptophyta; class Klebsormidiophyceae; order Klebsormidiales; family Klebsormidiaceae; genus Klebsormidium; species Klebsormidium nitens. The sequence continues at coordinate 77,595 of DF237038.1, forward strand.
TTTTATCTGCAGTTAGTGGATCCAGAATACAAGCAGATAGTCCTCTTTGACCACATAACCCGAAGGCGAAGTTAGGTCCAGGTTTCCGATTTTGCACGGCCTACAGCGGAGAAGGCTTCCCGTGGTCCTTTGCTGTCCTCGTTCCAGCACTCAATGTATTTATTGCCTTTCCGAGTATTCGCACTCGAGCCAAAACCAAGACTAAGAAACCACGAAGCGGCGCTTGTCAGAGTGTTGTGTCCATGTCTTGAGCTGCTCTAGATTGGTGTCCAGAGGGTTTTGGGGGTAGTTTGCTAAATCTGCTGCATGGGCTCTGCCAGAACTGAATCTGTGGAGCTATACACAGGACGGTCAAAGGTAATCCGCTGGTGCATCCATCCGCTCATGCAGTGTTAGCATGAAGTGCATGAACGGTGCGGCATAGCGTTTCTTCGTCGCAAAACAGGTCGTATGACTAGCGAACGGGTACTCAGATACCGGTTATTGAACAAGCAAACAGACCTGTATTATGAGCCGCTGAGCGGAACCAGATAGCCTTACCGTTGCTCAGCTGCTCTTCGAGGAGCTACGGCAGTTTAATCGCCTCAATAATTTAGCTGGGTTAAGCCGACTTGATCAGGGTCATTGGACTGCAATGAGCAGCGCTCTCGCAGTAATATAAGCGGCATGGTTCCGTATGCAACGTGCGAAAATGTTTAAGAATTATAAACTTACTGCCGGCTATTTGATGAGTAAACCAGATAAGCTAAAAGTTTGGTGAGATCCAGATCTGCCTCGCTGTTGAAAAAGTCTCAAGACATGGGTCAGAAATCTCACTGCCTCACAGTATCTACGTTACAATCACAAAACAACAATAAGAGCTTAACACACTGCAACACACTGCATTGAGAACGTTTCTGTTCTCTACGATCACTTTCAGTCGTTATTAAAGCTTTTCGACGTTTACTGGTACAGTTGGCCGCCAGATTTACCGACCCCTTCATCTAGCACTATTTGTTGTTTTTAGGCTACGCCCAGATTTTTCCTGGAGCGGCGGCGCTTTTTGGCTTCGCCTGGGCGGTGGTCAGGGCAATCGCATTGGACGACGCGGCGCTTCGCGTCGAAGCCTTGGGTTTGCTGCTTGCAGTCCCGGCACCTTCGACGGACTTTCTAACAGCGACAGGCGCCCCAGCCACAGGAGTGGGCCTCGCGACCTTGCTGCAACCGTTGGGAGAGAGCTAGTCAGTCTCGTATTCATTCACATCCGGGTGTGTAGCGCCGGACGTTTTGTTTCAGAATTGATTGATTGCTCCAGACGCCTTCGAGTTTGAAGGAAACGCTGTCTACGCTACCGCCCAACGTTTCTGATACGATCCTTCTTGAGGCCGCAAGAGCATGCTCTTACTAAGCCTAGCTTTGTCTTCAGAATTGGAGACACTTGCAAGTCCGGCTGTGCACACCAATCTGCAAGCTTCTTTGAAGAAACATTGCTAATCTCCAAAATCGCATGCAAATACCATCAAAAAGGGTTCGACGGATGCCACTTACCCCGAAGGAGCCGCAGTCACTGGCCGCTTCTGCGCCGAAACCGCGGGGTCCGCTCTGATGATCCCTTCCGGCCCGTCTGAGCTCCTCCGCCTTAACCCAGGCGCTGACCCGGGTTTCGCACCGGCCGTAACCGGCCTCGGTTTGTGCCCGGTAGGACTGCCCGGGACTGCTTGTCCCAGCGACCCGTTCCGACCGAGAGGAGCCGCGGCCGCGAAGATGCGCGCGCTCATTTCCTCGTCGCTCGTGCTCTCGTCCTGGCTGCCGGCCCCGGAGCTCCGCCGGATTCCGCTCCCGTTGTGCTGGGGGGCGGAAGGCTGCGCGCTCGCCACCCGCTCGCGCGCGCTCAACGATCCGCTCGGGGTTCCGCGCGCGACACCGACACCCACTGGGAGCGGAATCGACGAGCCCTCGCCGCGCTTCCGGCTCGGCGACACCGGAACGGAACCCGTATCGGAGCTCGATTCCGTCTCTCCGTCCGAGCTCCGCCCGTTGCTCTTCCGCCGGACTTCCAAATTCGGCGCGCTCTTCGCGAGCTTGACGTCCCGGCTCCGTCGCCGCGGCCGCGCTTCCGCGCGCGGGCTCCCTACCCTTCCGTTCTCCGTCGGAGTCCGTTCTCCGTCGCCCACGGTAATCTCTGCCGGCGGAATCTGGAGTTTCGGCGGCCGCGCGGCCGCGCGCTTCGGCTCGAGATCCAATTCACGGGGCCCTTGCTTTTGGGCCTGTTCAGCCCTGAGTTTGAGGGCCCTGTTTTCTTGCTCGAGCGCCTGGACTGCGCGCCGGAGCGCGACCGCCTCGTCCGTCGCGGCCGCGAGCTCCGCCTGGACCGCGACGCGCGCTTCCTCCGCCGCGGCCGCGTCGGCCTGCCGTACGCGCGCGTCCATCTCCTGGAGCTCGCGCTCTTTCTCCATCATCTGCGAAGACGAGAAAAGTACCGACGGTGAGTGGAATGGTCCATCTTTCCAACCGACCGCGTTCGTGTCTGACCCGTGCCGTGTGCCTCGGCGACATCGATTCTCGAGCTTAGGGTCAACAACTTGCAACGCCATCCTGCAAAGGATCAGGTGCGAACTCCAAGGTTTTCGATGATAGCTTGGAGTCCCCGCCTTTCTGGGACGTATCGAACACCCCGTCGAACACAACATGTTGTCCCTAAGTTTTACGATGTCCAGAATTGTTCCAGACCCGCGGATGCCTGTACACACAGGAGTTTTTGGCCCTTAACCTAGGACGGTTCTGGGCTGGTTAGAAACTGGTTATATGTCCAGTAACCAGACTTGGGCGTTCACCAGCCCCTGAACAAGGTTAAAGCCCGGTTAGTTGTCCAATAACCCGAGCGTCAAGTCTGGTAGTCAGCCTGGTTAGCAGCCAAAGTTTCCGACATGTCCTTGCAAGGCTGGCCTCATGTCTCGCTACACAGTTCTCGCTTCTCAAGGCCGGTTTGTTTACATTGGCATGTCTTTTTCTTCCAGAAAAGGTGAAGGCGAATCGCTCAAAATGACTGTTTTAACAGCCCGCGCATCGGTGCGTCACTGCCACGTTCATTCTTGCAACCGCTTACGGATGTTTCCAGCGTTTCGCTTCTCCTTTTGCGTACTGCAGCGTAGACCGAATCTGAGAGGAATTTCAACGAGTTTCGGTGAGCATTTTTTCCCTCACCAGTTCCTTCATTTCCGCGAGGCTGCCCTTGTTCTGGTTCGCCTTCCCCAGCTCGACCTGCTTCACGCGCTGCGCAAAGTTGAGCGTGCTGACGGTCTCGCTGACGGAGCCCGACTCGGGGCTGACGTGGGCAAACATCAGCGCCTTGGACTGGCCGCCTGAACGGAAAGACATACAGGCAAAGCAATCAGCAAGGGCGTGTAATCCTGCGCTAACCAAGGTGCACTTTATGCCTGGGCTCAATCAAGGTGACTGATCTTTGGTACTCAGGTCGATCAAACTTACCACCCATGTTGCTCAGAACCTCGCTTTTGCGAGAGGAAAGTTGAGGTTCTGCAAAGGTTCTGATCAGATCGCAAAAAGTTTCCCACACTATTTCGACACTTCGTAAGGACTTTTGCTTGAGTTGGGCGTGTCGATACATACATCACTTTAAAAAGTCCTAGAATCCTTGAGAACTTTCGATACCGGTAATCTCTTAAAGATTTGATAAAGCTCACCAAGCGCGAATTAACCTTCCAGAGATCCTCAACCGACCTGAGACTTTGTTTCTAACCAGCCTTAAACCTTAAATTTCTGAAACCCTGAAACCCTGGAATCCTAAAATTCTAAACCTCAGAACCTCAAGAACGCTCACCCAGCGCGGTCTGCAGGATCTGCGTGAGCTTGCTGTTGCGGTACGGGATGTGCGGCCGCTTCTCCACCAGAGCCGCGATGACGTCACCCAGCGCGCTCAGCGACTTGTTGATGTGCTGCGCCTCCTTCAGACGGTCCCCTACGAAATGAGAAACGCTGTCATACTTTTGTCCCGAATCAGGAAAGTGGTTGTAAGTCTGATGTTCAGAGACTAAAGGAAGAAGTTGACGATCTTATGTTTTTACCTCGATCTGCTCGCGCCATAAAGCGGGCCTTCTTGCTGAAGACTTCGCTATTTTGTGTCACGAAAAGGTGAAGCTAAACTGAGTCAGGTGGACTAATAGAGACACTGAACTCGATTTTGGGACTCCTCGTCGGCCGTAGGCTTTAAGCGCACGTTTCGAACCCAGCCATGTCCTCGACCATACTGAATCACCGTCCAGACACGTGATCATTCAGATCCTCCCGCAATGGGACAAACCAAGCCTTCACAACCACTGAGCCTATCTTCAATTCTCTCATAGTGTACGATGACAATTGATACCCTTTTTAATACGCTATGGCCTCACCCGTGGCCTCGCTCTTGGAGATGCGCTCGCTGCCCGCCAGGTCCACCAGGTGCAGGCTGCTGCTGACGTGTTCTCCCGTCACCTTGTGCAACCCGTCGACGCGGACCGTCACGATGCTGCGGTCAGCATGACGTCGGTTTCAGAACGCCGTTTGGAACCAACGGGAGTCTTGGGCATTATGTGCACGGAGACGCTTGCGCCGCGAGGCAAATTTGGAACGGATGAGCACGCTTGAAAGTGACGTCTTCACGAAGTTCACGAAGCACGCCGGCAACCAGGTGTTAACCTTACTCTACTTTTCCTTCTACACAAAAACCTAGAGAAGACCGGAAGAACAGGCTAACGGTCCAAACGGAAGAATTGCGGTTCCTTCCTTCGCTTTCAAGCAAATGAAGGTTCAAGTCACCTCTCTCCTTCGACCCGCTGATCCTGATGCAGCCTCAAAGGTTCATTCGAACTAGAATGTCCTCCCAAATTGGAACTTTTGCGATGAAGGGTTTATTGTGGGGTCAAGGGTTTCTCGTTTTCGAAGCAGAGAATTTGCTGGGGTTTGTAGGGGGTTAGATCGCTCAAGTTTCGATTTTGGTCAACGCGGTCAACCCGGTAAGAGTTTCGGCCAATATGATCACCAATAAAAATGCCTTACCGTTTTAGGAACATGTCAATAATGGAGGCAAACAAGTGCATTGCAAACCGCGCGGGAGTCCCCTCACCAGTGCGACCTGCTGCTCCGCTCGTTCATGCTCGTCGATCCGGTGGCGCGGTTCCGGCCTCCGCTATCCATCACCGCCAACACGTCCTGAGCGGAACGCAGAACACCGTGAGACTTCTCGCGTACAGCGTGTCAAAAGCTCAGCAGAGCGAGACGTAAGAACGCGGGTTTTTCCCCCGGTTGAAGCTGCACCTAATGACGGCTCAAGCGCGCACAACGGATAGCTTATCTGCAACAGCGGTAGAGCGGCCCGCAGGCTCTCAAGAAAGCCTGTGGTGGTGAATAATCGTCCCTCTACTTTCTGAGCATACCAAGCCGAGCTGTTAGTTGCGCGGGTACATAAGTCTAGCAACCCCCTCAGGCGCAAAATCTCCAGTTCGCTCGCACTCGTCCCCGTCAAACGTCGGGTGAAAGAAGGGAAGGGATCGAATCCGAGTTTGGGCAGGGACGCAAAAAGCGGTGAATTTCAGAAGCGCATATAAGATGCTTCCTCGTACCTCGGGTGTGAACACCGCGACCCGGGACGCGTCTGCCGACCGGTTGCCGTCCTCTTTCATGCGCATCTGGAGCTTCTTCCGGTCCCGGGAGTCCCTCCCGTTCGTTGAGGTTACATTCATGAGCAGGTCACGGATTGTCTCGTTGTAGATCTGCGCGGTCGCGAGGGAAGAGACTCTTTTGGGTCTCTCTCACGACAGCCTTTCCTAGTGTCACGACAGCCTTTCCTAAAAAACTACATTGAATCTCCTTGGCTTAAAAGCTTGCAAACATTCGACCAAGGAATCAATCTGCTGAATCCTGGCTTTCACAATTGAAGGACTACATAATTGGTTTACAAAGTCTGAACAGGGAGTACGAATCTCAAAAAGTTTGACGGTATGAGCTAGCCTTACTTTACTTTCTCGGCAACAAAGACAAGCAGTACTCCATAGGCATTTTCCCGCTTTACAGAACACAGACACCCCTCGCCTCGACCATCTCTACCCCGATGTCAACAGCACCTCGGAAGAAGTAGAGTCCAAGGGGACTCCTTTCAGCTTTACGGACTCAAAATCCCCCTCACGTCGACCATTCCGCAAAATGACGACATCGGGCTAGCTTTCAATTCTCTTCGTCGCAACAGTGCCGACGGCACCTCAGAAGACAAAGATCTCAAATCGATTTCTCCGGGCGGCAGAGTTCAAAAACGCCCTCACCTCGACCATCTCTACCCCGATGTCGAAGTCCCACTCCGCCGACCGATCGCTCCGCAGCCCGAAGAGTAGATCAAGTGCCCGGTAGTTGACACCGACCGACTTGCTGTCGAGCTGCCCGCTTGGCCCGGACTGTGAAAGTGAGATGGGCATGAAGTCAGCAAGCTAAGTGTCAAGAGATCTCCTTCGTGCGGTGCTTCTATCTGAAAGTATCTGAATTTGGAGCTCTGACTTTCGCTCCCGTCCGACCTAACATCCAAATGATCGTGCCTGGCTAGAAGAACATTGCTTTGTTTTGAAGATAGGGGTGAAAGATGTGCAGCCACGTTCGGATGGTCAATATTACCCGACGACTTTGGCGTGTCGGTTCCTTGGAAACGCTTTGATTTGAAGCGTGCTCAATCTTAAGAATACTCGTAAGCCGTCTCTGTCGCTCCACCCTAAGACACGGACCCTCGTTGCAGACAGCGCCTTCAACCATTTTCTTCACGAAATGAGAGCAGAACGCGCGCTGCAAAGTCGCGCGCGTCAAGCTCAAAGTGGGCGCGCCCGCGCGCGGGCGCGCGCTCACCATGGTGTGCGTCTTGCCAGAGCCGGTCTGGCCGTATGCGAAGATGCACACGTTGTAGCCGTCGATGACTGACCGGATGATCCCCTCAACCTCGCTGAACACCTCCTCTGCACGGGATGACGTGGCACAACGTCAGCGTTCGTCAGCGATGACGATGTGATCGGACTTTTCCGATCGATTCAGGCGGCCAAACGGCTTAAAATTCCGGAATGTCAGAAGATTCTCCAAAGTAGCTTTGTCGACGATACTCCAGAACGAGCCGGGTTAGGAACTCGTTCGTAAGGCAAAGAAGGTTAGAAGCTGAAGCCGCGCCTGTGAGGTCGCACAAACGAAGAAAGTCCGACACTTTGCTTTCAACAATCCCGATTATACAAAGTGTTGGATGTTCGACAACAACCACGTTCTTCATTTGATACACCAACGCCTGAGTTCTCAGCGGAGGGCACGGCTCACCACAGCCGTTGGAGAAGACACCAATGTCCCTGCTCTTACACAGATTGATGGTGCATTGCACCGGCGAAGCGGTTGCTGGCCGACTGGTTTCGACCGCGGTCGTTCACTTCTCAAGAAATTGAGCGTTCGAAAGCCTACGTATCGAACCACCCACCTTGCGTCGCGTTCCCGCCGTACACTTTGTCGAAGCTGAACTTGTAGCTGGGCGCCTTGACCCCCTGCTGCTGCTTCACCAGGATGACGTCATCCCCGGGGCACGTGGCGGCCGCGAAGGCGCCGTCGCGCAGCTCCTTGTGAGACAGGGGCCGCACGCGACAGAAGACGCGGATGTTGCCTGCGGAGCGCGCGGTACGGGGTTCAGAGCTTCTTTTTCGGGGGGCGGGGAAAGACGCTTTTCAAGAAACGGACGAATCGCTTGCGAACACGGTTTGCCGGACGAAGATCATTTGGTCAGCTGGTTCAGGCATGCGTCAGACGGTCAAACTGCTGGCTGGGCAAACGATATTATCACGAACACCGTTGCCAATCGGAGCTTTGTTCGAATCGTCCTTGCCTGCTCCTTCGTCAGCACGCCTACAGAGTCCAGGAACGAAACTTAGACCTTGAATGATCAAGCATGGACCTATTATACAGAACGACTGCAGAACCTGAACTGTGGGCAAGCTACGCGTTATTGACTAGGTAGATCTTCCTTGTCTGCAGCAACGAGAGACGCGCGCGCCTCAACAAATACTGGGATCGATCACCGCTGTCGTCTTTGCAAAACGCGTCTCCTCGTTTATCCAACAGATTTCCAGTCATCTCACTTGACTTTTGAGAGACGCTCAAGAGTGTGAACGTTCGAGCGCCCACCTTTGAGGTCGATGATCTCGTTGTGCAACCGTTTGTTCTCCTTCCGCACCGTGTCATATTTTTCGCCGACCTCGCGCAACGAGTCGCCCAACTCCAACACGCGCTGCATATCGCCCAAAAGCGGCGCCCTGAACGCCTCGAACTCGCGCTTAACCCGCGCCAAACCCTCGCGCAAACCCTGGGCCACGAGCAGCAGCGCGCGCAGCTGCTTCTCCTTCTTCTTCACGCCCTTCTCTGCGCGCGCACGCTCCTTCTCCAGCCGCTGGTTCGCCGCGCGCGCGTCCTCCAGCTGCTTCTTCCGCTCCTCTAGTTCCCGCAAAACGCGCGAGAGCTCGGCGTCGCGCGTCCCGCCCTGCCCCGCCAGCTCCTCGCGCACCTCCGACACCTCGCGCTGCGCGATCTCGAGGTCCGTCCGGAACTCCGCGCACTGCCGCCGCGACTCCTCGCACTCCGCGACGGCCTCGCCGTACGCGCGCTTCGTCTCGCTCAACTCGTTTTTCGCCTCCTCTAGTTGCCGCCGCACGTCGCCCACCAGCGCGTCCAACTGGTCCGCCGTCACGGTCCCCGCCGACGATGTCCGGCTCAGCGGGCCGTCACCGGTACCGCCGCCGGCACCGTTACCGCCCTTCCCCATCAGCGTCTCCAGCTCGGCGAGCCGCGCGCGCATGCGCTCCTCGCGGTCGTTCGCCGCCTGGATCGCGCCCGTGAGCTCCTTCACGACCCGGTCCTTTGACGCGAGCCGCCGCGCGAACTTCCGGATCGTGTCGAACTCCTCGGGGCTTTTCACACCGAGCGCCGTCAGGCTGCTGCCGTACGCGCTCACCGCGGACGACGTGCTCGTCACTGAGTCGCTCCGCTTCGTCCTGCCGGTCGACGGGGACCGCGGGCCCCCGCCAAACGCCGGGCGCTCTTCCCGTCCGACCGGAGACTCGGGCCACACCGCCGCGTCGTACTCGTCATCCAGATTCGCGGCCTCGTCCAAACTCTGTGACGAGCCCTCCCCCGTGCTCCGCCGCTCGCGCCCAAAACCCGTCTTCGAATGCTTCCCACCCAGCGGCGACGGCGGGGATGACGTCAGCTCGATCCTGCGGAGCGTCTGCACCAGGGGGTCGTCCCCCTCGCCCTTTTCGTCCCCTTCGAGCGACGCCCCCCGGCTCGCGGTCGCCACGCGCAGCGCGAGCAGCCCCCGCGCGACGCGCTCCGCATCGCGGTGCTCCGTCAGGTCCGCGGCGGAGAACAGGTCCTCTTTCTTGCACCCGGCGGCGCGGCACACGGCGAGAAACGTGGTGATGCTCTCCATCGCGTTGAATTTTGCCTGGTACCGCGTGCGCTCGACCCATCCCAAGCGGTCCTCCCGGGGGAAACTGCCATCCCGTTTCAGGGGGGTTCCGGAAGAACGGATGTCGCGGACCGCCGCGCTTTCGGTTTGCGTGGCGAGCACGCGCGGGGAGATGTGGATGCGGTCGAGCGCGGAGGGGGCGGCGCTGCGCGCCACTTTGACGAGAAGATCGCCGTCGCAGAGTTGCTGCAGGGGTTGGAAATTTTGCGTTGGTTCAAGCACCAAAGAACGGAGTGAAAGTGTTCCATCGCCATTGCCAAAGGATATGTACTTGTTGCAATATGATGTCCGTATTTAGGCTGCGATTCTTCCAACAAGTCCTGTCGTTTCAGGACGAATTGTCAGCTAGTTTTGCGGGCCTCTGGTCGCATGAACGGCTTTGCAGAAAGAAATCAGCTACACGAATGCGAGAAATGAGAAGAGTGTGCGAAGAAGAGTGAAGGTCCTTGACACCTTTTCTTCAACTTTCATTTCTGAAGCTCACCCTGGCATTCGCTCTTTTTACATAGTGTTCAAATTGCCGGACTGTACATCGTCAGCAACATTGGACTGATACTTTTACCAGGCGTGAGAATCTTATTTCAGGTTTAAGTCTTGCTTGAAACCTTGGTTGCCAGCTGTCGTTATGACCTGCCAGCTGTCAAGAAAACCCGCAAGCAGTTGAGACCTTTGGTCCAACAATGAAGCAGAGAGCTTCATGCCAAAGATTGAAAGATACTGGAAGAACACGAACGTCCGGCAGAAGGCTCTCTATAAGGCTTTGAGCTGATGCGCTCATGATTCAAGAGTTTCAAGAGGCTTGAAGGTGCAGGGTTTAAATACAGACTTGTTCCTTTGGAAGATGGAAACCCGTTTGGCAAACCCACCCAGCGCTTGACTCGGCTTTTATAGACACTGGTTTGTGGTTTGTGCCTTTGCTTGCGTGTATGTTTCTTCCTTCGAGGTGAACTTAAGCATTCTTTGAGAAAATTTCTGGCAACGTCAATCTTGACCTTCAGCTCCGAGACTGGCCTCTAGACCTCTTTACGATAGCAGCCTCTTTCGTCACAATGGACCTTTATAGTGTAACTGCTGGTGCTGACATTAGGAGACAGCAGGGTGCAATGCCGAGGCTAGCAGAGTAATCCATCACGGTCTGAAGCACTGAGTCACAGCATGCTCCAACTCTGATTGCTCCCTACTAATCACCATAACCTAGAACTGGCTCTTCAACTAAAACACCTGTCAACCTTCAGGATTGGGCTTAACCCCAGTTACCAGAAAACAAAAGCATAGAACGGCTTCACTCGATTCTTGCAGGCACATCCGTGACGTCTATCCCTGGTAAGAGTCTGGAAAAGCAGTCGGCGCACCTCGCAGAAGTCGAACCCATCGGAGTCCAGCCAGACACCTGTCAACTCCCCAATCCATGACACCGCTTCTTCCACCGCCGACAGCTTCATGATGCCTGCCCCTAGGAACCCGCCACTCTCTGATTGGTCCACACTCTGCCACGTCAGCGGCTCCCTTCTGCCAGCTTGAGAGTCATCGTGTCACTCGCTTCCCGCTCAACCAAACCCTTGACGTTGCAATCAGAGCAGAAACCTGACGCTCCGCTTTTGCGTTTTTCTTCTCACAGGGCTTTGATGTGGCGCTCCATCCTTCTGCGACTATGATGCATGAACGGGCGGTTGAGGCTACTTGATCAGACCGCCTCCTTGTGTTACCAACTCAGCAGTGCAGAAGGGCGTTCGCTGTCTCTGCCCAGACTCTGGGGGCTGCCTCACGTGCTCCCTTTGCCAAAGTCATTCAGTGCTACAGCCCCAGATGTACCCGGCCCCTAACGCAGCATTGCTCTATCAAGGGACTTCTGGTTGCTGGAAGAGTTCCTATGGACATGAATATGACGGCATTGCTACGGACTCGTCTGTCTCTATGTTAGATCTTCCGGGTTGTTGTTGACATCCCCTTTCGTTCACATCACCCAAGGCTGCTATACAGAACACAAATAGCAGCCCCTGGCATCTCAGAATGCTCACGTCTGTCTCAAATTGACGGGTGATTTCTCGCTGCGCAACACCAGATCTAAGATTCTGGGGCCATTCGCAGGACATCAACAAAAAGGAGGCGCTGTAGTGTCACTGATCCTTGACTGATCTGGATCCATTCTGGAGGCTTGAACCCTCGTTATCTGACAGCATTTCACTGTGACTTTCGCCACAGCATTGTGTTTTGTAGGAAATTAATGGTGGCCCTCTGATGAATTTAAACTGTTGACTTGCAAAAGCTGGAGATGATGATGCAGCATTACAATTCTCGTGCATGCATTATGGCGCCAGAAAAAAAACTGCTTGTTCAGGCTGCAAATATCCTGGTGCTGTTTTGAATGATCGCGGCACCGACCGGTCAATGAAGTTCTGTGATCGTTGGCTCCTTAGATGGACGGCCACGATACAGTACCTCATAAGGCCGCTTTCCGAACCGTACTGCTGCTAGATAGTGTTTCCCCTGTAGTATCTAATATAGGTCCTCAAAGTCGAGTACAGAGCTTCTGCTTCAGACAGCACGGGCCTGACGCACTCCAAATCACGTCCCAGTAGTACCTACTCCGGTACTACTAGCGGTAGGTACCTAGGTTGGGGTCGAAGTTTTGCGGAAGTTCCAGGCTGATCATGCATTACTCCGACTGAGTCAAGTCAGGCTCGCGCTCGTCCTCCACTTGCGGGAAGTGAACCAAATGCGCGCGCTCAAAAGGGTTTCTTTCAATGCCGTCGATGAAGTCAGCTTTCTCATCGTGAAGTCAGCTTTCTCATCGTCACCGTTCGTTGGGATCCGCATTCAAAAGTTAGTTAGTTTCGATGCGATAATGGATACACCACACATTACTGGATTTACTATTTAACGGAGATGCTTCTACCGTTACCACCCTGAATTGTCGCTCTCAGCATGCCGAGCTGCAAAAGTACTAAGTAACTTCAAGTTGCGTGATCCCCTTGCGCATATTGCAGCAATTCTAGAACTAGTACTAGAAGGCATGCTCAAGCTAGCGCAGGATAGTTCTGCTGTATGAGATGAGGTTTTACTAAGGATGCAAGGCTGGCCAGCATTTGAAGCAATCGCTTGGTCGTAGGAATTTTGCTGCGCGAGTTGCTCTATTGAACGTCGAACAACAAAACGATCAGGTTGGTTCACACAACTTACAAGAGGATGGTTCTGCTGTGTTTGAGATAATCAACTGAGCAAGCTGGAGGCTGTAGGCTGCATGTGGTCACTACTTTGAGAAACTGCGCTGGTTTACATAGAGCTCGTGCAACATATCAAGCAGCTTAAAGGTGTGCATATGTTGGCGATTGGCAGGACGTGACAGCATTGGAAAGACAGCACTGAGTTGGCAGGTGCTCTTTTAAGTTCTCTGATGTCCATCTCTCTCAAACCAGACACCGTAAGGAAGCTGGAAACAAGAAATGTTGCATGCCATACCTTGAGTAAGCCCAGCTGCGTGCATGCGCACTAAGGGCAAATTTCTCAGGGCAACTTATCACTTGTGCAGTCGGTTCTTATTCAAGCGTTCTATATATAACCGGGCTCCGACAGTTTCAGCTTTGAAACACCAGCCCAAAGGCTGACTTAACGTCAAGTTTTAATCACCACTTTCCCAATTGACCATATGAGATCTTCTATTTGCAGAAAGTCCCAATTTTGCTTTTGGCTGCCAGGTTCAGGGAGGCAGATTGGACGCGGTACAAGGGAGGGCCACATGGCACCCCATTCTAGCTTACCACCACCGGCAGAGTAAGTGGTTGTCAATCAAACATTGTGGAGTGTTGGCTAAGTTTCCCCTCTTCCATCTCACAGCTATAATAGATTTTCGCAGTTGTTGTTTCTGTTTGAGAGGTGGTGATACAAGTTGCAATTGTTTCCGAAGCAGTGTGCATCTGGGTGTGTCTGCCGGCAACATCAGACTTGGTTATTAAGCAAGAATAAGCGCTCTCCAGTCGGCTGTATATTGTGACATGGGCAGGGCTTTGAGAGACTCTAGCCTTCATACAAAGTGCTCATGTTGATCAGTTGCCGGTTGATATGTTTGGATGAAGTGAGTTAATCCACGAGGGGCCTTTGTTCGTTGCAAATGGATGGAAGCTGCACCCAAACATTCTGTCAATTTCCTGCCGCAATTGGCACCATTGCAAGAGTAACCTTCCGAGGCCCATGAGCTGTGATCTCCGTGAGACGGTTCCGGAAAGCAGAGAGCCTGATTAAAAGCCTCAGGTGTTCGCTGTCTTACAAAGCGTCGGACTTTGTGAGGACGTCTTATGAATGTTGAGCTCCGGAACATTCACGACGATGACTGATTTGCAGGAATCCACACCAGCGGCAACCTCGACAAGTTCCTTACAAGTACCTTGTTCCCCTTGTATATGCTCCCATCCTCCCATTAAGTGAGCCCCTATATGATCCAGCTCAGAAAGCAAACAGTGACAAACTATACGCGTGCACTTTTTCCTGTAGTCTGTTCTAGCAAGGCCGCAGATCTCTGCTAGCAAGGGCAAACCTCAAGGTTCCTGTGCAAGTGGCCATGTACTAAGAGGCGAACAGCCGGGCCTCGATCGATGATTCTTCTTCACCTGCAGCTTGTTCTTCTCCTGAAACAACATGCATTCAACCATATCAGATCCTTTGGGTGGTTAACTCATTTGATAATCCTTGCAATCGGAATCCGATCAATGGATGCTTCACTAGCTTTTCCTGCTTGATCCAGCTGCTTTGAGTGCTGCTAACGCCAGGCGTTGCGTCCTTGCAGTTCGAATAGGTCTAGCAAAACAACCGAAACTCAGGACGCGAGTTTTTGGGTTAGCTGTCGGGGCCGCGCTCCTCCACGGGGCGTGGCTTATGTGAGCAGAAGACTTGGCTTTTTGTCCTTCGATACGGTTTTCCTGACATTTGGATGCAAAAAGCAAGCAGTTATTTGCAGGGAGTTTTTGGCCCGTTGTCCGATGCTTGCAAGTCAGATTGGTTTTGATGTCCAATCTGCTTCGAGTTACTCGCTGGCGCTTTGTTTGAGGAGTAGCGAGCAGCGTGTTGATTACTGATCAAGGAAGTGTTTTGTCAATCCAGAAAGTCTTAGGAAGTCCTGTGTGCTTAGATGCACATCTCTCTTGAACTTTGTACACGTATGCAACGAGGATGGTGACTCACAATCTGCTCGGACTCCGGGAGCAACATTTCGGACGCACCAGTTATCAGCGTCTCAGTTACGTCTGCAAATCCACGGCGTCTTTGACCAGGTTTCGTATGCTGATGCACACATGTTGCATTTCTTTTTCTGCAGAAGCGATCTGTACAACCAAGAAAGTGCATCTACCGTTCCCAAGGGAAGACGAAGACACGAGTAAAGCGGTCTCAGGCAAGGCAGGTGAACTGCTTGTGGTCGATCCATTCCTTGCATTCTAGTCTCATCGTGTCTGCCGACGATCTTGCAGCTCGCTTTCCTATAGTTTCCCGAAACGACATTCCGTTTTAGGGGGTGTTTGAAGCCTGATCGCAGACAGCTTAGCTCTTGAAACGGGCTCGCCGACTCAAACGACAGGGACAATCGATCTTGTAAGAGTCCCAAATCAGCCATAGAAGAGGTCTGGTGATGATAAATTAAGACTTATAAGTGTGCTAGTGCCTATATAGCTTGTCACTGTAGATCAGGAAACTCAGACGGTCACTGCCATATAACCAGTTATGGTAAAATATCGAGCCACCATGCCGCATGTAAAGTTTTATATGACGTCAGTCAGTCGTCAGGCCGGCCCCTTTAGCGCAGCCCGCTGGGGCTGAGCCTGCAGCGCCCTCATGAGCAAGTAAAACACATGCACAATAGTTTGAGGGCAGCACTTCTAGCATGCGGAAAGAGGGATTGAACATATGTTCGTTTGGCAGGCGATGCAGTGCGCTCAGCGCTAGATTGATATTCAACTTGAATTCGATCTGAGCTCTACGCTGGCACATGCATGGCATTGGCATAGGCGCAGCCGCAACGGGTCATGATGTGCGCCAGCCTGATGGTAGACGATCATGAGCGCGCTGAACTTGAGTCCGCGCGCCACATGTAAGCCATGTGTATGTATATATCGCCTCGATCAGATCCTGGCGCTTGCATGCGCATATGTAGACGGTTACTCCGGGTATATAAACCGTACAATGTTTGATCGCTACCGCTGCACCGGGGCCGAAAATAAGCGACATCGAGCTGATCCAAAGCTCGACAACGAATCGGATTGCACTCTGCTCTGTACGCGGCGGTCTTTCATGCATTGTGATGCATGGCCACTTGCTTGCCTTCGCTGCCGCGCCCACCATAGGTAAACCCGTGCTGAAAGCGCCAGAAGACTAAGGAAGCTGTGTCTGCCATGCTGCATGCGTTACACAAGCAAATAAGTCACCAATGCTTCAAGGCGAACACTCAGGTCAAAATAGCTTTCAGTGAAGTTGTCCTTTGCAAGCACTAACACTTCCGCTCAGGCATTCAGCATGTTATACATTGCCGGCAAAACTCTCTGCGGCCCCGCTGACCTGTGCAAGCTACTCATGCCACTGGAAACTTCCCGGTATAAGCCGCAGACCGCTCTCAACTCTGGCACTCAACTTGAGCGGCCTCTTCTCACCCGCCGGCATGGCAAAGACGATCTCATTGTACGGGAGCTTGTAGCTACCCTCGCTGGCAACCGTGATCCTGACCTCCTCCTTATTTGTCTCCATCTCATACGTGAGCAAACGATACGCCCCCTTTCGGAAGCCCCACCCCAAACCGTCGTCCTCATACAGCTGCCCGGTGGCTTTCCCCACCCCCTGGAAAGGAAACACCCGGACGCACCGGGACGGCTCGTCGTGCAGCCGTCCAAAATCGTCCGCTTCTGCCGTCATCGGCACCATGCTCCCCTCGGCAACTAGCAACGGCAGCTTTTCCAGAGGCGCATCCAACGTCACCACTTGGCCCCCCTCATACCACTCCTCGCTGTAGAAGTCGTACCAACCGAGCGACGAGGCTGAAGCCGGAGTTCCGTCGCCGGATTCCGGTCCGTTGCCTCCGGGCCCAGATCTCGGCAAGTACACTCTGCGCGTCGTCGCGCCTCGCTCGACGACCGGCGCCGCAAGAATCGCCCCTCCGAGCATCATCTCGTCGCAATCGTCAAACGTCCTCTCATCGTCCTCGAACTCGACGAACGTCGGCCGTAGGATCGGCTCGTTCTCCGTGGCTGCGTGCCAGTACAGCGTATACGTATACGGCATCAGGCGGTAGCGCAGGCGGAGCGCCGAGCGGGCGTGCGCAGTAACGCCCGGGTGCATCCAGGGCGTGGTAACGGTCCCGTCGGCCTTCCAGCTGTTGGTTACGCAGCGGGGGTGGAGGGCGCCCATTTGGACCCAGCGCACCAGGAGCTCAGGGTCAGGGGGATCCCCCGCGAAACCGCCGACGTCATGCCCGATGTTGAACATGCCGCTGAGGGACATCTGGAGGCCGGTGCGGACATTCCAACGGAGGTGGTCCCAACTAGAGCGGAGAGGAGTTTGCGTCAGAAAGAGCGGCCGGAAGTTGAGACAGTGACATGGTGTAGGTTGACGGGGCTGTCGGTCAGTGTCGGCAAAAGAATGGTTTAGAAAGGCATTCAGCGTGGTTGATTGATACAACGTTCACGAAACAAGGTTTGAATCTTGCTCGCTTCGAAGAAGCTCAAAGCTCGAAGCTCGAAGGCTAAAACGAGGCACGAATTTTTCTTTGCCGTTTTCAAGCAGCTTCCGACAGAGTGTATTGCGTCGAGAGAGAAATACTCAGTCCGTTGAAGACTTTCGCTTGAGTCGACAGCGGGACGTTGATAGATGCTGTCTCGTCTTGTCAAGTCACACGCAGGAGATGAGTCAACTTAAAGTATGCAGCGCGAAACAAACGAGTTGTTCACGAAAAGGCATAGAGCGTGGAGTCTGGCGGGAAAGCAACGGAGCCGCACGGACGAAGTCAATTAAAGCTGGGAGAAGCAAGCATAAGCAGACCAGAGGCAGATAATAACTCTTAAAGTACCATAAGCAGATGAGGCGCAAACGGCAACTCTTCAAGAGCCATAAGGAAATAAGGCGCAAACAGGAACACGCCCACAAACAGAGTCACAGAGAACGGGACCAAACACATGTGGCAAGAACCCACGAACTTTGATCAGGGCGAACTAACAAAGACACGGCTGCACGAGAGTTCGACTCGGCCTTGGTGTGCGACTCACCTGGTGGTGTTGTCCCCGCTCCACGTCTGCCCGTAGCGCTGTACTCCTGGGCATCCCGCTCTAGTTATTGTGTACGGCCGCTCCTCCGGCTGGAATCGCACCTGCTCCTCGTACGACGCGCGTGTCATCAGCAGCGCCAGCACGGGGCGCGCCAGCGCGATCGGGACCGAACGGCCTGCTGCCACGTGTCCAATCTTTACTGACCCACCGTCCTCTGTGGCAAAAGACGCAGGAGTCGCGGCTTCTGAGTCGTTGATACTGCTCGCGACCTGCGAAGTCTCCGCACCGCAGGCCAGACCGTCCGACCGTTCCTCGCCTGTCACAGCCCGCA
Organism: Klebsormidium nitens; assembly: GCA_000708835.1. Classification (NCBI taxonomy): domain Eukaryota; kingdom Viridiplantae; phylum Streptophyta; class Klebsormidiophyceae; order Klebsormidiales; family Klebsormidiaceae; genus Klebsormidium; species Klebsormidium nitens. The sequence goes on from DF237038.1 coordinate 95,668, forward strand.
AGTTTCCCGCCCCTTTCCCCGGCCCTGAAGCCGCCAAACCTTGTTGGAATTCCTGAGCCGAACCCTGAGCCAAACCCTGGGCCAAACCCTGAGCTAAACCCTGCGTTCCCCCCAAACCCTCCGTCCGTAACCCCGGCCCCCCGCACTCCGCTTCCTCGTCCCACAGCTCATACTCATTGTTATCGTTCCAGGCGCTGTCGATTCCGTACTCGAGGATTGCCTCCCTTAACCCGGTCTGCCACCACTTAACCGCGGCGGCGATTAGGAAATCCAGGTGCGCGCCCTCGCCGTCCCAGAACTGGCTCGTGCTCGGACGTCCGGTTTCGGCGTTCCGGACGAACGCGCCGGCAAATTCCGCGTCCGCGTACCGGGGGTGGTCGTTCAGCAGGCACGGCTTTAGGTTGGCCACCACGCGCAGGCCGGCGGCTTTGAACCGTTGGATGAGCGCCTGGGAACAAAGCGGAACCAAGCGGAACCGTTGGATAAGCATCTGGGATGTAAGTGAGAGAGCCTAACTCAAGGAGTGTGAGTATGTTGGATGAATGACGTCCAACACATTCAGGCTTTCAAGTAAGAATATCCCGGTCTCAGCGGAATTGTAAGCGGAAGAGAAACCGTGCCTGTCCACAGGCTTGCTGCATCATCTACCAATTCCTCAAATACACGGTGTTTGCTCGAAAGATTTCAAAAAGGCCACAAAATCAGAGTATCTTTCCAGTTGAATACGTACCAATCATCCCGATTGCTCTTCCAGGTATCAGAGGACGTAGGCCTCCCTTTTCGTACTCGTTCCTTTGTACCTTTCAAAATTCTCCACACACCTTAGGGTCCGGGAACTTGTCCCGGTTCCAGTTGAACACGTAGCGGCGCGGCCCGATGCTCGTGTATCCGGACCCAAAGTGGAAGGCGCTGCATGGGATGCGGTTGGCGGTGCACTCGTCCAGAAAGCGTCCGATCTGCACCTGGGCGTCCGGGGCGTCCGCGAGGGGCATGGCCGTGGCCGCATAGCCTGAGAAATAACTAGAGCGGGGTCAAGAGATGAAACAACTTCCGATTACCCGGCCGAAAAGGGTCCGATCTGCACCTGGGCGTTCGGCGCGTCCGTGAGGGGCATGGCCGTAGCTGCGTAACCTGAAAAGGAACTAGAGCGGATTCACAAGAGGCAAAAATCTCCAATCGTCAGACGGTGTCTCGTCCAGAAAGTACCCAATCTGCACCTGGGCGTCCAGTGCGTCTGCGAGGGGCATCGCGGTGGCGGCGTTAACTGGGCAGTAACTAGAGCGGGGTCAAAATGCATATAACATACGTCCGGATCGTTAAACGGCCAGGAAGCGTCCGATCTGCACCTGGGCGTCCGGCGCATCCGCAAGGGGCATGGCCGTAGCGGCGTAACTTGGGCAGAAACTAGAGCGGGGTCAGAAGCGATTGAGCGCAATTCGACCCAGTAAGATCGTGCCTCGTCCAGAAAGCGTCCGATCTGCACCTGGGCGTCCGGCGCATCCGCGAGGGGCATCGCCGTGGCAGCGTAACCTGGGCAGACACTAGATCGGGGTCAGAAGCGATTGAGCACAATTCGACCCAGTAAAGATCGAGCATCGTCCAGAAAGCGTCCGATCTGCACCTGGGCGTCCGGCGCATTTGCGAGGGGCTTCGCCGTGGCGGCTTAAGCTGAAAAGCAGCTGGAGCGGGTTGAAGGAGGAATAGGCAGAAACTTTCGGAACTTCAGACTATAATTCGATCTGCTTCTGGGCGTCCGGTGTGTCTTCAAGTGGCTTGGCCGTCGCGGCATAATCCGAGCAAAACCTAGTGCTTGGTCGTAAAGAAAAGTGGGAACCATTTCGGCTCACGAGTTATCAGAAGGCGTTTGGGGCGTCTGCGGGGGGCATGGCCCGGACGGCGTTACCTGGGCAGAAACTAGAGCGTGCTTGGATCAAAAATCTTTCGGGTTGTTACTCGGCCGGTAGGCGTCCGGAGCGTTCCGGGCGTTTGTCAATGGTATGGCCCTGGGAGGCGTGCCTTGAGCAGAAAGTAGAGCAGGGTCAAAGAGGATAGAGCACGTTTCAGACCACTCAGACGGTGGGACTCGTCCAAAGAGGGTTCAGGGCGTCCGCAAGAGACGATGACGGTGGCGATGAAAAGTGAGAAGCAACTAGAACGAGATTAACAAACACACTAAAAGCACAGCCTTCGCTCAGGCCGCCATTCGTCTAAAAGACGGTCACAATATACTTAACATAAGCTTACTCGTAGCAAGCTTTTGGAAAGTCAAGCTGCCTTACTGACCAAGAGGAAATACGTGCAGTTTTCACGCAAAAGACTCGAGCGTAGGCATAAGAACTCTCCGCCAGGCGTATTGATCGACGTACAACTGGGTGGGTAGAGATCTTTCCAGGACGCTTGGGGTGCGGAGGGAGCACACTCGTGGGAAGAGTATCTTTGCAAAAACCGAAGAAGCCCATCTTCCTGACAAGGAAGCTTCAAACCGATTCTGGCTGTGGCTTCAAATATTATACTGTGGCTTCAAGAACAATACCGCATGTCCATCTTGTACAAGCAGAATTGATATAGTCCAGAATATTTCCGACGGCTTTTATCTGACGCCCCAGCCGATGTGTTGAAAAAGAATTCAACAATAAACCCTCACCGAGGGACCAGCGCGGCCCGAACGCCATCTTGCCGGTGAGGTCAGCAAAGCGGCGGGTGACGTCAGCAAGCCTGGGGCCGAGGATGAAGTAGTAGTCCAGGTCGCCATCGGTCGCCTCGTACCCGCGGTAAAGCCCGTAGTAGTTGCTGTGCTCGCAGCCCAGGTCGAAGGAAGACGCCGCGGTGTTGTCATAGAAAACGCCGTAGGAAATGCCTGGAAAGATAAATACAATGTTCGGTGTTTAGACGAGGCCTGAACATGTCCAGAAACGAGGTTCCAACGTTGCCGGGTCTAGAGTTGTTGCGCAGTTCGAAGGAAGACGGCCGCAGTGCTGTCATAAAATACGTCTTGGGAAACGTTTGGGAGATGTGATAGGATACTCTAAGAGCCTTAAGTGCATGAGTGATGTTGAAGATCTACGAGCAAAATCTGCGAAAGGGTATACCCATAGTAGTTGCTGTGCTCGCAGCCCAGGTCGAATGAAGACGGCGCGCTGTTGTCGTAGAACACGCCGTAGGACACAGGGGAGCGCCCCTCCCCCTGCATCCCATCCCCCATTAAGGGACCTCTGAACTGATGACGTCGATTGGAAAAGTGTATAATATGGGCCTGATCGAGCTCGAACAAAATGATTAATCTGCAAGCTCTTCCAGATTGTTGTGGTCGCAGCCCAGGTCGAACGAAGAAGGCGCGGTGTCGTAGAACACGCCGTAGGAGATGCCTGGAACACAAATGTGTGTTGGGTTTGATCTTTTCAAATTTACGAGGCCTAAAGATGTTCGAAACAGGTCCGAACATTCTTGAAGTTCGAGGCCTGAACATGTCCGGAAACAGGTCTGGACATTTCAAGACTCTCCACTTATGTAGTTGCTGTGCTCGGAGCCGAGGTCGAACCAAGGAGGCGCGAAAGAGGCCGTTAGTTTTCAGGAATTCCCTACGCCGCCCGGAAAGATAGTGATCTGATGTTCAGAGTGAGTTCCTGAGGCCTAGTCAACGTCCGGAACTTGAGTGCATATACTACGAGCCCTTTTTGAGGGTACTAACTTGCAACCAGGACAAAGATGGACCGTACGGGGTGAGTCGTAAAAGAAGCCGAAGGAGATGGCTCTCATGATGAAATACACTCAAACAAAACCGTGAAGCTTGGCAGGACATACAGCCGGAGGTTCTGTAAACCGGTACGGCCCGCAATCGTTGCTGTGCTTGCAGCCGAAGTCGAAGGAGGACCATTGTCGTAAAACGACACTACACAAACTGCCGGAATAATGAAATCAGGGAGGACTGAGAAGAGATTTCGAAAGAGCCTTTTCGTGCTTGCGCTTGATCTTTGCGTTTTGTTTCATCCAACGATTGGAGCTAGACGGACACTTGTTTCTTGAAATTGGCAAAAAGCCTGTGACGAGGGACCAGTAAAGAGACTTGAAGGGTGTAGGTCAGTGAGCCATCGAATTGATTTAATCTTCCCTCAGACGAGCGCCCAGGAAGTCATTCCTCTTGCAACTTAGTTCCGCACCCGAGAGTGTAGAAGTCAAGGCTCTGCTCAGCTCACAGAGGCAAGCAAAATGGACCCGCGGTGGAAGACCAAAAATGCTTGCGCTTTTATCCAGCTTCGTCGGTTAAAAGATCACGAGCCAATAAAGGGAGGAGCTCTAAAGATTGGAATCTCGAAGAAGGTTGAAGTTTCAGATTCAGGCCTTCGAGAGTTGGCAGAGTGAAGCGTTAAGCCCTATTGGCTGGCAAAGCATTGTTGCTGCGATTATAAGGATGCATTTTCGTTCCTGGGACTTATGGCTGGCCACTGCCTGTCAACTTCCGCCCTCCAAATAACCAAGGCAACAAGCTTCTATTCCATTGAACTCGAAGTATATATTTTGAGGCTAATCAGTCTTTTCCAAGCTGAACGCTCTGACTAAGCTTTCAGCAGTGGACGGGGCCGAAGACTGGAAAGTACAGCACAGGACTTCCATAGTAAAAATGACAGTAGGTTCGTTCTGAGCTCATGAATCGGAGGCTGTAACTTCCTCGACACGCGCCATGTCACTGGTTCTCTACTCGAAGATAGACCTTTCCATTGAAAGTGATGAACAGGATCCGCCCCGCAATGCAGGTCACTCCTTCGGCCAATAGATTGATTTTTGCTCAACTGAAGTACTTTAAGAGTGTTCCATACCTGTGGTGGCGTCCTTTGTGAGCAGGAAGGGCCAGTTCTTGTAGAGCGGGTCGCCCGACTTGGGATCATATCCCAAAGCGTCAGTCATGTCACACCGAAGCCGTCGTCCGTGCAGGTTCAGGGGACCGGTTTTGTCCCCCAGACCACAGTAGAAGTCGCCTCTGTTTCTCTCCATGTAGTGCTTCACGTGGTTGGACTTGCGTCCGAAGAAGTAGGGGTGGCTCGCCCTGTCCGCAGCGAAAGGGGCGTCCGAAGCTTTGCCGTCGCGTAAGGACCTGGGATGTGTGACATCGAGGGTTACGGATCCTTGATAGATTAAGAATGTCTTGGTTGCAGGAAGACAAATGGAGAACTACCAAGCCGTTGAACTCGCAGGAGAAGGATGCAGCTGGTTTGAGAAGCTACCAGCCAGCAGCTGCTGAGTCAAAAAGGGTGTGCAGATGTGCTTGAAGGAATCTGACGGTCTGATCTTGGGAGTCCGATCACTAGAATCTGGACGTCTGGAGATCTCGTAGCAATTGGTGGTGACCATGGGATAATGATCAGCTGCTACTCCATTTGTTTTGAAAGGATTGGAAGGAATGTCCGGTAAAAAGTAAAAGTTAATGTTCAGTTGCGTTCAAGACTCCTGAAAGAGTCTCTAAGTACCGATGCATCACAGGAGAAAGGCAGCTGTTATGAACCAGTACACGACATTTCGCGCGTCAATTTCCTTGAATCAGTGGGGTATATGTGCATACTCACCAGCTGAGACACAAAGGGCTGAGTGTGACAGTCAGCCTGATGGCAGACGTGTGGAGTATAATCACATCACGTGACTCCTCCATCTCGTAGAGAGGTGGCCCCTGCATTGGCATGAGCTGCAGCCTTGGGCGACCACCCCAGGGGACATCAGCCACTGCGAACTCCCCCTGCTCCTGCTGCTTCACACTCTCAATCCCAACCTGGTGCTCAAGCTGATGCGAATGCACTCCTCCTGATCCAGCCTCATGTGAAGCTATTCCAACCCCCTCTGATTGCACCCCAGCTCGTTGTAATCCATCTTCTCCAGCTTCTCCAAGGACCATCCATGTTGTCGGCTGTCGCAAAGTGCCTCCTTGCACAAAGAGCACTCTGACTACCCAGGGGCTCCGCACCTCGACGCGGCAGCGGACTCCATCGCCGCAGTCCAGCCAGACTCCTCTGGGGTCGGAGCTTGAGAGAGCAGCATGCTTCAGGTGCCCCATGATGGACTTGCAGCGTCTCAAGCGTCTTGCATTGATTGTTGATCAGAAGAACGTGCTGTAAGTTAAGTCCAGCCAGACTCCTCTGGGGTCAGAGCTTTTGAGTACAGCGTGCTTTGATGGACGGATCACGAGTGGAGGGGTCTCAGAGCTGTTGCAATTTCTGTTGTGGAAGGAAAGTGGTGTGCGGAGTCGACAATTGCAGATAATTTGACTCCAGCTGCGGCAGGTTAGGAGGAGAAGTGCAGGGCAATTCGCGACTGTGAGAGCATTTGCCACCAACTCATCGATCAATCAGAAGAGATGCAGAGAGTCCTGTAGCGACCACGACCACATCCTGTCATAATCCATTGAAAATTTGGGCCTGTTCTGAACATTGAGCTCTGAAGAACTTGAACTGCTCTAAACTTGGAAGATTCCGTGAGTGGTCGTAGCGAATCATGACAAGTTGCAGCTGACCGAATCAAAATCATTCAATTAAAAAACCTGCTGGGTTCACAAACTTTACACCGTTCCGATCGGTTTTTAGAACAGACTTGTCGACGTGTGGTGCACGTGGTCATCACCGATGTGTTGACTTGCCCATGTTCACATCCTGTGGACAAGCGCAGACAAAGCGGAGGAGGAGCGGAGAAAGTGACCTCTAAACATCAAGCTGGCTGCTAGCGCCTAGCGCTGAACCTTCATTAGGAGACGAGGGTTCTGTGCTTGCCTGAAATTGGTCGCAGACAGCTCAAGAAGTTTGATGCTTAAAAGCTGCGCAATTGATGTGGTGAACTGTTCCCTTCCCTTGTTACAACCTGCAGGATTCAATCCAGTACTTAGTTGTTTTGATCAAAGCTGTTGATTCACGCTTCTTTAAGGTATCAAAGCCTGAGGGTTTCAAGCATTGGTCACAATGACACACTTGATCTCTGATCAGGCTTCCTGATCCTCGTTCAGGTTGAAAGCATGAGGTGCAATTAGTCATTGGCAGGCATGGCTGATGCAGCAGGTGGGGGCGTTTATGCCTCCGAGAGCACCGCTGACAAGCCGAAACGAATTGCGCGGGTCAGCTCCTCTGCTCACTCGCAAGCTCATAAACGTCAGGGCTCATCCGAAAAGGACGGCTACGCAAAGCTTGAGCCTCTTCCGCCACAAGGTTTGGCGGACATCCGGACAGCAGAGAAGGGCGAAAGGGTTCGAAGGCCTGGAAAGTGAGAAGTCGCTTTTTTCTGAATAAGTCATTGGCTTGCCCTTCTGCAGCACGCCAGATTGTTGGTTTGTAAGGTCATGAAGCCCCCTCTCAAAATTCTGCCACGTCTCACATTGCTGCCTGCATTGTGTGTTTGTGCTTTCGGATGATAAGACCACAGCAAAACTGTGTTTAGACAGAGGCTGAGTTATGCCAATATTGGTCTCCCAAGCAGAATCTTCTTCAATCAGCGTATGCTGTTAGATGGCACCACACCACTGTTTGTATGATACACCGAAAGGGTTTTCTACTGGATTTGAAAGCACCTGGTTCTGCACAACTGAGGCCCTACTCCATTCTGACTGTCAATAATTGTTGTGCCACAGTGCTGTTGCTGAATTGCCACTCTCCTTCCTGCAAGATTATTGATGATTCTTCTGATGCTTTTGAAATGAACAACCTGTCCAGATTCCTCGTGGGCCTATCGATCCTGTATCTAATGTCTTGACGTTGTCATGTTGATGTTATGTGTCCCTTTTGTGGCAAGGTTTTCGATTAGGATGTTTGACTTAAGGGTTTCGTATAGGGTCGTAAAACAAGACCTCTGCTGTTCTCTTTGTTGTTGAATGCCGAGTCTGCATGCGTTAAATTCTGGTATCTTTTTCTCCTTGCTTGCAACCTGCTTCAGAGCAGTTTCTGCGAAGAGATTGCTTGCACCATTTAAGCTTTGAGCTTGCATTGTTTCTGACAGAGCATAGACGGAGCATAGAAATAGTATTGCTTGCCGACAGCTGATGTGACAGGCGGTGGTTGAAGATGCTACAGATCCTTAACTCTTGCAGAACCTGTTCTCCTTTCATGTTCACCTGTTTCTGTTTCAAAAACTGGTTGTTGGTTGTACACATCAATGAGGAGGTTTGACAGTTGTATTCATTCAAATCTGGACAACGGTTGTTTTTGACACACCAAGTGGAGCAGTGGACAGCTGTCGTGTTATGGATTCATCAGTGTTCTCTGCTTACTTCTGACTTGAGAAGCAGCAACAGCTGTATATACTCCAAGTCTGCAGTTAAACAGCTGTACTTTTGACGAGCAACCACAAGCCAGCTGCTGCAGAAGTTCCATTTCTCTGCACGACCCCACTCCTCGAGACAAGTTGCCAACTTTTGATAAACACACGTTAGGGCTGGACAGCTGTCAGATCAGCATCATCTACAGGCTCCACACCACCCAATGTCATCCTCGTAGGTACATTGCACGCCCCCACGGCACCTGGGGCGAACCTGAGACCCCCCTCTCTCCTGGGGAGTCTGACGATGGAGAAGGCAACAGCCCCGGCAAGGGGGACTCTCCGGTATCCGACAACGAGAGCGGGAAACCTCTGGCTAGGCTTAAGAGCGGTGTCACAAGCAGCAGCTCTGCGGGCGGCAAGCCAACAGGTGTCCTCGCGCTGAAGGAATGGTACTCGAAGCGGAGCGCGCTGCAAAAGGCGCTGAGCAAGTCAGAGACGCCGCCGAAGGCCAAGTACATAAGGCGCCTCGTGCTGAGCACATGGAAGCACGGCGGAGCAGGCGCATCGGCGGTGAGTGGCCAGCTTTCTGTAAAGTGTTCGCACTTACTGATGGCACATAGAAAGTGCACTCCTGGTGGCCTTGTACGTAGTACGTTGCGATGCTGTGGTGGAGCATGCACACGGATGCATTGTGTGCAAACTGATGTGCAGATAGTCTGATTTTGTACACAGAAGTCCAATTTTCGGTCTGAGAGATAGGGGTTTGGAAATATTTTGTACGTGCATTGGTCAACAATGATGTAAGCACGATCGGTGGTACAGGTTATTTTTCTGAGCATGAGGCAATTGAACGGCAAGACGTGGAATGTTACAATGTCTGTGCTGGATGTCAGATCTCCAGTTGGCAAGACTTAGCGTTGAAACGTCTTCAGGTTTTCAAGAAGGTGGTCATGATGTTGCTTCAAATAGGCATAATGGATTTGACCAATCATTTGGCAATAATCCAACGGAGCATGTTTCACTGGTTAAGACATCAACTTGAAGTCCTGATTTTCTTTGAGGCATCCAGTTGAGAACAAAGAAGAAAGAGTTCTGTTCGAGTGTGGTTTCTCCGCATCACAATCAACATGCTAGTCTTTTTCACAGAGCTACCCAACCAAGCCCTCCTCTCGCCTTTGTGCTCTGCAGGCCCTCTCGCTGATTGCCAAGAAGACCGTCAGCCCCTCTGTTGTGGCCCTCAAGCTGCTAATCGTCACGCACAAGCTGATGCAGCAGGGCTCCCCCGAGGTCCTCACAGCCGCCTACAGCCGCCTCCCTTTCTTCCAAGAGACCGCATCCTTCTGGAATCGCCCCGTACCCGAAACCGCCGTCGATCCTTACCGCCCCCTCGTTGCCCCCTACGCCGCGTTTGTTGTCGAAAAGGCAGCCTTCCACCACAGGTTCCCCGCATTTGAGAGCAGCTACTCGGTGGACCTCGGCGGGGGGGGCAGTTTGCACGGGGGAGTGGGGGCGTCGGACCCCCTGAACCACGAAGCGCTCGCGTGCCTGCAGAAAATGCAGGACCTGTTGCTCAAAGCGTTGGAGGACGGGTTCGCCGTCCTGCGGGCCAAGGTCGCGAGCTCCGCGCGGGCGGGGGGCCCGCCCGCTGCTGCCGCGAACCCCCCGGAAGGGATGAGCGAGAACGCCGTCGGTTTGGTGGCTGCCGCGATCATCCCGATCTTGCGGGAAGCGGACCTGTTGTATGACGTTGTCTGGTATCTTATTACGTCACTCCTGGGGCTGTGCGGGGGCGCCCCGGAGGGCCCGCAGGGGGAGGCGTTGAGCGCTGCGATTGGAAAGTTTGGCGCGCAGCATCGGCAGTTGCGGAGCCTGTTTGAGCAGGCGAGGGGGGAGCCTGCGATTGCGCAGTGTGTCACGCCGCCCGCGCTGCCAGCGGACCCCCCCGGTTTCGTGTTGGAGTCGCCGTCGGCGATCTCGGCGAGCCCGTCTCCATCGTTGAGGTGAAAGTACAAGGCTGTCCTTTGGCGTTACTCCCCTGATTGGCTGCCTCGTATGAAATTTTTGTTGACAAATGCAGAGTCCATGCTGTCTAGATCCCTGCTTGAAAAGCCAGAACGAGCACGGACTTTCCAGCGACGTTGCTCCGTGCATCAGCTCTCCCTCCCTTTCTCCGTGATCCTCCAGTGGCAACCTATAAAGAGCAACATAGGGATGGAAAAAGACGCTACTGTAAACGACAGCCTTGCCTTTGTGCTGGTATGTTCGTGCTATTGGCTCTTACGAAGATTTTACGAACTTATGGTTTGGGAGGGGCCAGGTATCCTAGTCCACGTTTGGCACTCTGCAATGCATCTGCAGAAACAACGCTGCTTTTCACTAAGACCCGTCCACCAATACCTTCTTTTCCAGGCACTCCCCCCACCAGGCCTCCGGCGCCTTCGCCTCCGACGACCTCTCCTCCAAGTCGGCCTCTCACAGCCGCAACCCGAGCGAAGAGCTCTACGCCGGCCCCCCTCACCGCCGCCGCAGCTCCGAAGGTGCGCCCCCCGACGTTGTAGAGCAGCTCAAAGCGTCGGCGCACCTCGCGAAGCTGTCGTTCGACTCCTCGGACGAGTCGGGGCTGTCTGCGGTCGATGAAACCTGGCTTGACGAGGAGCGCTCGCACCACCGTTCCTCGGGGGAGGGGGTCCCGGTTGGGTCTCCCGTTGTGGGGGGGGTCGGTGCGGCAGCCGCGGCGGCGTTGCAGCGGTTCCAGGGGCAGCAGGCTGAGCGGGCGCGAGAAAACCAAGAGCGGTCCAAAAAGCGGGCCTCTACCGGGTCCGTCACCCGAGCAGAGAGCGGCCGCCAGGGGGGGGGACGTGCGGATTCCGGGGCAGTATCTAGAGAGCCGGTTGAGCGGAGTCGACCCCCCCGCGAAGAAGTTGGACGATGCGTGGAACCCCCCGGCCCCGGTGGCTGTGCCGCAAAGGACGTGGGAGCCCCCCCAGAAAGAACTTCAGTGGTCGAACACGTTGCCCACGCATCTGGGGGGGGAGGCGGAGAGGCCCCCCGCTGGCGGCACCCATCGCGGGAAGAAGAACGGGTGGAGCAGCTTCGACGGCGACCACTTTGGTGGGGGTTCCGGGACCGCGTCGCCCGACATGTTCAGCCCCGTTTTCCAGAACGTTCCCCAGAGGGCGCCGTCAGGGGCGGATATCGCGGCCAGCCCTCCCCCCCCGGAAGCGATGGGTTTACGACCGCGCAGCCCCCCCTTGGCGTGGGGGGGGGACGCGGGTCAAGGTTCGGGGTTCGGTGTGAATGGGGCCAACTTTCAGCAGCAAAAGTTTCAGGGGCCTGCGCCGAACGTCCCCGAACTGTCCCCATTCTCGTCGATGAATATCCAGGCGAACGGGGGGGAGCCGCTCAGGCTTGCACAGCAAACCGCGGCGTCCCCCCCGGCGCAGCAGTTCTTGTCCCCCCAGCAGCCGTACCCGCCAAATCCCCCGTTTCAGCAGCAATTCACACTGCCGCAGTATCAGCAGCAAACAGCGCAGTTTCCGCAGTATCAACAGCCCCCCACCGCACTCAGCCCCCACGCGCCATACCAGCAGCAAGCCACGACCCCCCCGAACCAATTCCAAGTCCCCCCACAGCAACAGTTCCAACTTTCCCCCCCTGCCTACCAGCAGCCCCCGGCCCCCCCCAGCAGCAGTACGTCGCGCCTGTACAGTACCCCCCCCAATTCCAACAGCCGTTCCCGCAGGCGGGGGGGCAGTTTCCGCAGGCGATCCAGCCCCCGGTCCAGGTAGCCCCTGCGGCGGGGGGGCAGTTTCAGCAGGCGATCCTCCCCCCGGCTCCAGGAGCGCCCCCCCAACAACAGGTTGTCCAGCTCGGGCAACAACTGCGCGTCGAAAAGCCGCCGGTCGTCGAACCCCCTTGGAACCAGAAACCGCAGATGGAAGCGGTCGCGTCTCCCCTGGGGGGGGCCGAAACCGAACCCGACAGCTGGACAGTGCCGGGGAGCATGTCGGAATCGTCTGCGTGGGAGACATTTGGCGAGAATAAGCAGAACAAGGGGGACAATCTAAATGGGGGGGCTGCTTTGCAGAAGCCGTTCCAGCCGCAGCTGCCCCCCCCGGTGCAGCACCGGCGGTCGAGCAGCGCGGAGAACCGGCTGGAGACGGTGCTTCCGACGGACTGGGAAATTCCGTTTGCGGAGCTCACGCTGGGGCCCAAAATCGGACAGGTGGGCGTCCGTAAACGACATGGAAGTGTCCTTAACAAGGCAGAGTGGGGACAAAGAGAGTTAGCACTTTTCGGGAGCTAGTCGGGACCCTTGTTGTAAACCAGTTCGTGTATGCCTTCTTGTTGGATGTCCAAGCTGGGAGCCGACGGTCTCGGGCGTTAATTCTCAAAACCAACACCGAAGCCTCGGGTTTTCGAGCACGCAGACCAACGGATCCCGCTTCAGATCTGACCTCTCAGTAAAGGATTCGAGTTGGATAATTTCCCTCTTTCCAAGAGGGCTCCCAGTTACCTTCATTGAAGTTTCTTCTTTCTTCCACGTCAGGAGGTTGGTCGAATGGAGGTGCTTTAACGAGGTTCAACTTGGTGTCTCAAGAGTGTCTGGCATGTGACACTAGTAGTTGAGGGTGCGAAGCCCTTTGAGGAGTGGTCGCTGCGGTGTGGAAAGGGTCCAAGTGCGTGAAACAGGTTTATGCAGGTTTTGCGGAAGCTGAGGCGGAGGTTCCGGGAGCGCTGCTATGACCCCCCCCGAGGGCCACAGTCTTTTGGAGCAAACCCCCGACGTACTACCATCTTGTCGGTCCAGTCCTTTGCAGATCGAAACCCGAAAACCTGGGATCCGAACCACCCAGCCCTGGAACTTCAAAGTCCGAGACCCCTCAGGTCTGAAACCTCTCCCCTTTGCGCAGGGCGCTTTCGGCGACGTCCTGCGCGCCACGTGGCAGGGCACCGAGGTGGCGATCAAGCGGCTCCAGAACATCTCTGCGGCGACCGCCAACTCCCAAGCCGCCCTCGACTTCATCCGCGAGGTCGGGCTGCTCCTCAAGCTACGTCATCCCAACGTCATCCTCTTCATGGGCGCCTGCACGGCCCCCCCTGACCTGTGCATCGTGATGGAATTCGCGGCGAACGGGAGCTTATACGCGGTGTTGCGGAATCCGGCGGTGACGATTGACATGGGGACGGTGCTGCGGTGGGCGACGGAGACGGCGCGCGGGATGAACCACCTGCACACACGGACGTGAGTGCAGTTGACTTTAACTCGACTACGGTTGACATCAACCCGGTGGCTGTTTATCTCAAACCCGGCTGTTCAGGATTTAAGGTGGTTTCAGTTTCTTGCCATGATGGAGGGGCGACGGAGACGGCGCGGGGGATCAATCACCTGCACATGCGGACGCAAGCATGTTGACCCTAACCCGGTTTCTGTTGACCTTATCCCGTTTTCTGGTCACTCTGACCCGTTTAGTGATGACTCGAACCCGACTGTTAAGGTTCTTAAGATCGTTCTTGTTTTATTGCTATGATGGAGGGGCGATGGAGATCGCGCGCAGAATCAAACCACCTGTATCCTCGCTTGTTGACCTTAACCCGTCTGTAGTTGACCTTAACTGTAGTTGACCTTAACCCGATCGTCAAGGTCCTTAAGAGGTTTCTTGTTTCCTGCCATAATGATTTTTCGGCCTGGGTTAAGCTAACACGGAGATGGGGCACACAGACGTTAGCATTGTCGACTCTGAGCCAGTTGCTACGGTACCAAAAGGGTTGTGCTGCGTAGCGACTTCTATCAGGGCGCTTGAGATATTTGTATTTCTTTGGCAACATTTTGTCCGGCGCCTACAACTGGTTGTATTTGCTTTGATCTGTGGACGGTCGACTTGTCTGCTAAGACGGAGACACATCGAACCTTCCTGCACTTGCGGACATGAACGCATTCGGCTGATTGCGATTCTTAGTGACAATCTGGCGATGCCCAACTATCATAGTCAAACAGTCTTCGATCCGAATGCTTATCGGGTGTGGTCCCGCAACCAAGGGTCAAGTGGAAATGGAATATCGTTGGATGAGGTCAGTCTGCAAAGAGTTCTGTACCACAGATGCGGCAGTCAAGCCGTTTGTTCTCTTGCACTCGTGCAACGGGAATGCAGCCGAAGCTTACTTGATTTCGTCCGCGTAGCTCCGAGTAGACGCTGTGCATACGGTACACCGTTTGCTAGTCAGCGAGGAAGGAAGCCTGAGTTGTTCAGAGTGATTCGTCTAGTAAGTGAAAACCCCTTCTAGATGATATTTAGAAAGCATTTCTGTGTCCTCTGCAGACCTGCAATCGTGCATCGAGACTTGAAGAGTGTGAACCTGCTCGTCGACGCGGACTGGCACATCAAGGTGTCAGACTTCGGGCTGGCGCGCACGAAAGCGACCAGCCACGCATACACTCAGGTCAGCATGACGTCATAGGAAGCTCGCTTGCACTCCGTCAGCTTCGGCAGGGCTGCTTCGGAGGAGTGCATTTGCCACTTGTGGGGTGTGACGACATTGGAACAACAGACCGGGTGTTGCTGCGGTGGTTGACCCCCGTGGCTCTTCGGCATTTTTGGAACGGAGCTACTGGCAAGCGGTCGTCAGAGGGGACAGGTCCCTTATGGCAAATTGTGACGTCAGTGGTTGGACCCGAGAACCGCATGAGTGAATGGTAGAAAGCTTGTCCAGAAAGGAATATACGAAGACAATCTGAGAGCTCAACGCTGGGTTGGCACGTTTTGTGTCCTACCCTTGTTATTCACACAGAACGGCCTGAAAGCCCCCAAGTCCTCTACTGTCGTGAAGTCTAAAGTTGGGGAACCTGCCTAATGCCGTTGTCCACGTGCGTCAGAGAGGGTTTGCCCTTACCCTGGTCTTCAGTCATACTCACCGTTCATGCGTCAGCAGGTGTGTGCACGCTTACGCATGTGTGTGCACGGGTTACGAGGGTGCCCAAGGTCTCGAGGCTTCACTCTCTGGACATCTCTTATCGATCCTTTCTTCTACCACTCTCCCATCTGCCAAAGAAAGAGTCGGCTTAGAGTCGTTTCTTGACTTGTGGTGCCCTCGTCGGTTTGCAGGTGGACACGTGGGTTCAAGGGCGCCAGAAGGTCCTGAACGGTTCCTTTTAGGAAGTTCCTTTCAAACGATACATCCCCTAAAATCTGAAGCTGGATTGACCTTGACAGATTCATAACTTACGCGTGTACCTCCGTTGGTTTGCAGGTGGGAACTTGGGGTTGGATGGCGCCCGAGGTGCTGGACAACGCGCCGTATGACGAGAAGGCTGACGTGTACAGCTACGGCGTCGTGTTGTGGGAACTCATCACCCGGGAGGAGCCCTTCAAGGGGATGCACCCGATGCAGGTGGGTTGTCATGTGCGGGTTTTATTTGGGGTCTTATTGCGGGTTTTCATTGGGGTTTTTCATGGGGTTCTATTGCTCTCAGACACCAGTGGTTGACTTCTTCGTTCACGAAGACGATGAAATTTTAGCCGTTCCGAAACTCTGACACGTTGGTTCGGTCGTCGTCAAAGACGAGCGATTAAGTCGTACCCGATGCCTGACAACCTCGACCGGTGCATAGACTTTGAGCTAGCAGAAGCTGAATGCTTCTCGTGGTTCAAAGTTGGTGTCTGCTGTTTTCTCCTTCTGTTCTCTCCTCCCGCCTACCCTCAGATTATTGCGAATCGATCTGCGAGTTGAAGCCTCCGTCAAGTGAGAAGGCATCGAGTTTTGGGGACGGCTTGCAATCGTTGCCTTGCTGTGAAGTTGTGGATCGGGAGATGCCAGTGGGCGGGATTCTAATTTGAGAGCAGAACGAGCAAAGAAGCAAAAACGATCTGGAGTAGCTCGGCGCAGTCCGGCGTTATGGTACACAGAAGCCATCGTTTAAATCTATAGCATTAAGAAACACGAGGAACGCGTCGGTAATTAGAAGCTCAAAGTTTCGAATGAAATTTCAAACTGTGCGCAATTTGAGATGGCGCGGACAAAGGGGTGGCCGGGATGTGGATAATGTAGCCTGCTCGTTCTCGAAGTCGGATTCCTCTGTAAGGTACAAGCAGGAACTAAGGGCGGTTCTTCTGGGGTATGTCGAAGATTGTTGAGACGGGTTTGAATGACGACCAGATCTTGTGCTGCTTCATCTGACCGGTGGTTCTGTCAACGCTTGCAGATCATGAGAGCAATCGATCGTGGAGAGCGACCGCCGATGCCAGAAAACTGCCCCCTCGCCTACCGACAGCTAGTCACGGATTGTTGGCAGGCAGACCCGAAAGGACGGCCTACCTTTGACGTTATCTTGCAACGATTAGGTGCTATGGCTCGCGAGTTACAGTCGCAATTGCAGCGATAGGTTGTCAACTTAACCATTATAGAGAATTTTCTCACGCACGCTTATGTATGCACTTCGGAGGCGTCTGCCGATCGTCCCGTGTGCGTGATTCCCTTGCTCCAATCGCTCTTGGAAAGTGTGTGAGTGTAACCTGCCTGAATCGTTCTTTTGGTCTGCCGTGGGGCCGCTAGTTGAGCGCCCGGCCCGGCTTAGTCGGAGCCGAGAACAGCATACCGGTAACTCTCGTGTGACCTAACGGGCGTGTGACCTATGATACGAGTAATCCGGGCACTTCAAACTAAAAACCTAACCCAATTAATCACCCGCTCCGCACCCCAACCCACCCTAACCACCATACCAACCCCAGCCGTCCCCCGGGTGCCTATCTTAGGTCACACGGCTCTTAGGTCACACGAGAGTTATCGGAGTGAGAACAGCTAGCCTAGCTGGTGCCAACGCCGCCCAAACCGGCCTTGGTCCGATGACGCTGGTATGACGTACCAAACAGGTACCTCACCGGCCATGCAATTTGATTACATACCGACCTACTACCGGTACCTAGTTACCCCATTAATGGGGGTACCGTGGCCTACCGGTAGTACGGTACTGCCAACTTTCCCCATGGCGAGGTCTGGTCGGTACCGTACCTTCTTTCGTACCGGCTGTACTCCTAGGTACCGTATACGTACCTCTACAGGCATCGCGGGAATTTCAAAATTCCTGAACGCGGTCAGCTCTGGATATGACGAGATATGAGTCATATGACTGTGGTTTACGGTATAAGGTACCTGCTCGTATGAGAGTCCAGACTCCAGACTCCAGACTCCATTCCATCTAGGTACCGTACCCAGTTGCTAGATGTTAACCCGGAATGTTCCATATGATTCCACCTTCAAAGAGCTCCAAGTGCGAAACTTGGAAATGAGGACGGCCGGCATCCCGGCCGTTATGTTGGTTACTAGTGGGTTGTGGTTTAATAATTCCATATGATCCCGTACGACAGCTGAAATGACCCGTACTCATGTGTGTACCGGACCCCGGTCCTGTCAATTGAATCTCCGGCCGGGGCGGCTAGGCTGGACGGGCCTTCATCGTCGCCGCCCCAGGTAGTCGGGGACCGGCGTTCCATTAATGTCGTCACCGACCGTACACCATAGGCTATACCTGGTGGCAAGTACTCACTGGAGTTGAATAAGAAGTGCGGTAGGCCAATCTATCCAGAATTTACCTGGATTCCCATGCAGGCTGCTCACTTTGTGAGTTCGATCGAAGATGGGCCAGCCGCCGCCAGCGTCTTGAGATTGAGTTTCTTGTCGAACGACGACGTTTGGTAACTTCCGGCGATACTTCACAAATGAGGGCGGCTGTAGCCGAAAGTGGAGCCTAAAAGCAGAGATGGCGACACCCGAATCGGGATACTAGATTCAAAACTGGGAAAGTGTGCACAGCTGACACCATCATCCTGCTTCGCCAGTCTGCCGCGGCTTCTGTCAGTGTTGCAGTGTACAGGTACCTGTATTGAACCAATGTACCTACCGTTACGGCATCTGTACCCAGGGCCACTGCGTAAACATTTCGCATTCCTTGAATCCTTGTCCAATGTCCTCCCTGCATGGGCTGAACGGTAGCTGCTACAGTAGCCTTGCAATGCCATACCTTATCGCACATTGCATGCAGGGCGGCTACCTATATTGAGATAATAGGTAGAAGGAGCTGGTAAGTCTATTGAAGATTGAACGCCGGTGGTTGGTGCAGAAGCGAAGGGCTGGCCAAAGAAAGCTAGAGGAAAGGAAGGGCTGGCTTAGAAAAGCTAAAGCAAAGACATTGCCGGCAGCTGCCTTGCATCAGGACGATGTTTTCTGCTGGCGGGGGCGGGTGTGAGGAAGCATATGGCTTCCTCCCGTGTTCAAACAGCCTTGCAGGCAGCGTCTCGCTAATTGTAGCTTATGGTTACATCCTCCTCCAGGGGGCCAATCTGATCTCAGATGGGAGCGAGCTGCTGCTTGAGGTGAGCTGGCATTGCCCCTCTTCAATATTTATATTCCTTCTCTGAGATTGTGCTGATGATCAGATCCCAATGCTGTTCTCAATTTTCAAGCACACTGGCGTCAAACTCTGCAGATTACCTGTGTGCATTTACCTCCTTTTCTTCCAGTGCTCATGTATGTGGAGGAGAGTCAATTGGATGACCATCTAAGTGAACTCGAGACAATTGGTCTATTTGCAGACTTTTTGAGCACGGGGAAACTTCCATGATGATTCCAAAATCTCTGAACACAATACTAGTGACCACATACATCAAGAATCTGAAAATCACCTTTCTTTGTAGACATGAAGACAAACTTTATTGTCTGCCAGGGTCAGCAGGCAGATCCTTTTTTTTTTTCAGAAAGCAAAGTGGCGCTACTTTACAATCCAAATAATCATTCCGTCATCAAGACCCTCTGTAATGACGTACTGTCGCTACTTTTCCTATGATTAGGCCCTCAAGTAAGTCTCTAGCAGAGTCAACCAAGGGACCCTGTCATTAGCTTCTTTGATGAGGGGAATGTTAAGAGCGATAGCCTCTGAAAGAATTTTCCTCTGGTCCAATTGTGCTGCTCAATACGACGGACAACGAGGCACATGTTGGTTGCATTCAGAGCTCCTCCAATACCACATCTTTTAAGCTTAAGGTATTCTTTTTGAGAATGTCTCTCAACCTTGCTTTCTTGGGGGCAAGTGCATTGCAGCTTGAGTCAGGCATAACAGATGCAATGCCGCGTTAGCTGTCAACATCTGCCTCAAAGTGACCTCTTGCTGAGCCTTTGTTGACTTGTTACGAGTCTGGATCTTTGAGATCAGGCACTAGAGCATGAGCGAGTGTTCCATCGATCGTTACAGAACGCACAATTTTTCGAGTTCCAGCAACTACTCTTTGATCAATTTTCGACCAGGACCTTTGCAGCTGGAATGTGGAAGGAAAGACAAGCGACAAAGAAAGGGGAAGAATGCATGTCGAACACAGTCCACGTCCTGACTGTTTTTGTCTTTGGCAGGTTCTGAACCCTGGCCTCATCGGAGGTCTCCTGCTGCCAATCCTGGGAGCTCTGCCAGACTGTGCTATCATTCTGATGTCTGGCATCGGGGGCACCGTAGAGGAGGCCCAGGTAAGACGGCGTCTATGCATCATATGCTTCTCGTAGCTTCTGCTCACTTCTTAGCATCCACCCCATTTGCATATGCCCCACCTGGCCCAACATCCCTTTCTGTCTGCTCTTTGAACTTTCCTCGTCCCATTCCCATCTTCTATTTCGATCTGTCAATTATACTTGGCGTCCGCTTTTCCGGCCAAGTCCCCCTGTCTGGTCGACCAAGCTGCAGTTTGTAACTGCAGCTGGTGAATCAAAAGCTAGAGCGGCCATGTTGAATTCTGCAAACACATATCTACTTTAAAAGGACGGTCTAAAAGTACCACACCCCTGGCAAGTAACCTGCGGACCCGTTAAGACACTGGCTAGGCCCAGGAAAAGAATGAACATGACTGCAAGCCAGCCGCGCTTGGTCCACATCATCAGCCCTTTGTGTTGTCTGCTTCACTCCCTCTCCTTCCTTTTCTCTTGAATCCTCTTGTGCCTGGCGTGATGTAGCATTTGTGCTTATTACAGACCGCATCTGAGCAGGCATCTGCTTTTCACCAAGCGTCAACCACATGAAGTTAATTTCTTACCTTTTCAATATGACAGAGACAGGTTTCACATCCTTAAATTTGACCTTAATTCCGAGCGTACAGGAACAAGTTGCTGTGGGGGTGGGGACACTCGCAGGATCCACCATCATGCTGTGCACGATCGCCTGGGGGGGTTCACTCATAGCAGGGCGTTGTGACATCGGCGAGAACGGGCTCGCTATTAACAGGAAGCTCACTAAGGGTTGGAGCCTGACGGAGACTGGGGTGTCAACGGACGTGTAAGTTGCAACATCGAAATTTTTGGTTAAGAACTTCAGCTTGAAAGTTGTCAACGTTCAGGGGGCTCAAGGGTCTAAGCTAGTTGCTAAGTGTCCAATCTTTACGCAAGTGCCTCGTTGCTCTCCAAGCCTGGTCTATTGCTTTGCTGGGTGTAAGGAACATCATGATTCGAAGGCAGAAAGCCTCTGTCAATTGGTTCATGCTGACAGAAACATCAACGAGTTAGATAAGATGTAGTTTGTTTTGTGCCCCTGCCAACGATAAAGGCTTACATCAAGCCTCTTCCTTGCAGAAGCTGTCACGATTCCTGTCGTACCTTTCCTTCTTTCAGTTTAATTCACAGGTTCGCTCGCCAGCGCAGTCCTCCCTTTCAGCACCTCACTCGTCCGGCACTGCATCATCCCTCCTCCATCCCTGCTTTTCGCCTTTGGTTCCATATGGCAACTACGACCTGACATTCTGCCAAGCAGGAAAGATTTTGCCTCTGCTTTACCAGCTCTATGCTGAATTATCCTCTCTCCTTTCCATTCCAGCGAGACTCCCCGGAACGCCATCATAATGCTGGGAACCGTCTTCCTGTACCTAGTTGTGCAAGTCCCCGCCGTATTCGGCCACAACCGCGATCCGATCGTTGATCTGGTTGGCCTCGTCCTCGCAACGCTCACCCTCGCGGCGTACTGCGTCTACCAGGTAAGGCGCATGCATCAACAGTGGTTGGACTTCGGATGCTTTTTAGCGTGCCACTTGATGCGTTTTTGATGACGGTATCGTTTGACAGTCGTCGTGCTGCGAATCGACTGTCAGATTTCCTAGCCTTGTTTCAAAGATCGCGGTGGCGTCACACTCTTCTCTGAGATGTCGAATGTTCACCGGTTTGAATACCTACCAGTGCGTGGCATGTGCCTGTTACTCCTCGATGGATTGTTGGACCAAGGCACAGAGTCGAAAGACTGTCTTTTTATTTTAGCAATAGTAAGCCCTAGCATTAGTAAGCTCCAACACTAACACTAAAAACCTAACCTACAAAATCACCCGCTCCGCACCCGAATCCACCCTAACCCCCAGACTAACCCTACCCGTCCCAGGCTGGTGAGCTTACTATTGCTAAAGCTTACTATTGCTCAATTGAAGATTCTTGTCGAAAGCGTTGGTCTCTCGTGATTTTAGGGCAAATGTTCGGGAAGCCAAAGATAACTTACCTTCTGCACCCCTGCCGCTGAATCACAGCCGCTTGAACGTGGACGAGGATGAAAAGAAACCAATTTTCTCGTCTGGGATTGCTACATTGCTACTACGGCAGTATTTTCAGGCTCTGGACGGGGAAGTAAATTCACCGGCGTGGTGTCTCATAGCTAGAAAAAGTTGGGTTTTCGCGCCTGCATTCAGAGACGTTCCTTTCGAGAAGCTGCGAAGCTGGCTCTGCAGACAAGATCCAAAGCGACTGCTTCATGGCTCTACGAGCCCTGAGTTGTATGACTTCTCGACAACTCTAAAACCGGATCGCCGCTGCCTTTGTCCGGACTGGTTAAGTTTTGTTTTGAGGGGCACGGACTTTGCCAGGCCATCCATCTAGCCGAAGGATACAGGATTTCTGGTTTGGATTAAGTTTCCCTCTTTCTTCACCCCGACAAACATGTATGATCTGTATACGCTTCAAGGAGACTGCGTATCTGGACACGCGTTCTGACGACCAACAGGCTCTCCGAGGCTGCCCGATAATTCCTCTTTGACCAAAACTCTTTCCGCTCTCGTTGCAGGTCCTGGTTCCTGAGCTCCAGAAGCGGCGCATCCGTTTCGCGCGCCAGAACTTCCTGCGCCGGTATGCCGTGGGTCACGTCCACAAGCTAGCAGGTGAGGGTCGTCAAGCTCCTATCGATATTGGCTTGCCTCTTTGTTATTTCAATAAAGGGGAGATATCGTTCTGACAACGACCGCGCTTCGGGCGACGCTGTACGACGCCGCTATGCGCGGCGGACTGAGCCGAGTCTGGCGGTTCAAATTTGCGACTCGCAATCGCCGATAAAACGAACAGTAACTCCTCATTTTCGCCCGCACCTGCAAAACACCCGACCTCTCGACCGCCCCGTGCGGCGGCGCAAATTTGGCACATACATATCGTCGAATTCGGCCGCGCTGCCGACCGATGACCTGACGTAACGCCGTAATGCTAAATGCCACCGCGGTATCAAGTCGACTTACCTACGTTTAGGCAGTGTTTACGAGCAAACAGTACGCTGTGTCGAAGTCTTCAGACCTCTTACCCGCTTCTTTCCTTCGACACAAGGGAACTCCAAGGTCAGCATATCGCCGATATTCCACCTTTCATAACCAAAGAGGCAAGCCACCGCCGCCACCAGGCGGCCTAACATGTTATCACTTTGCCAGTTACAGCTCAACTTATGAGTCACATTGCTCTAGCTAATGTTGAGCCGTTGATGTCGTCCAATCGTCGTTTGTGTGGTCCACGATCAAAAAAGTGGGGCCGGAATTTTGGAACTCGATGCCAACCTGACGCATAAATTCTGTAGGCGCGGCAACTGGACCGCGGTCCCGAAAAGAACATAGGGTATACGAGATTCTAAACGACAGGTATACAAAGAGGAAGGAGCAACCGAGAGTCCCTGGTTGCTTGCCTGCTTTTGTATAAGCTGGACTTTCGAATGTGTGTCCCTTGGTTTTTGTTTACTTTATAGCCGTTGCTCTTGCTCACCCTCTCATCGGAACCGTTCAATTGGCTTTCAATACCGGTTAGTAGACGAAGCGCAAAAAACTGTCTTGGCTATTTTTCTGCATACCTACCCAGTGACTGTATGGTTCTCCGGCAAACGCGCTGAAATGTTCTTAGCCCAAAGCTCTTCCGCATGGTGGACTGCAAAATGTTGAGACGAATATATCCGAACCGGTATCGTCCTCATTTGCAGGTAGCACCGGCAAGGACTTGTACGACGCAAATGGCAACATCAATCCTCTTGTGCTCAAGGATATTTTCCGTATCATCGACAGAAATGGGGACGGGGAGATCGACGCTGATGAGATCAAGGTGCGTCATCGTTTTACGGGACTCAGATCGGCTTCAGCTTTACACTTGCCAAATACGACGGCCTGAAGAGCTGTTTGTTGTCCTGCGAATTGTTTCGGGCCAGGTTGCCTCAATCCAGGGGGTGCTTGAGATATGTTTGGCTGGCCACGAATGTGTGTTTCTATCTACGTGCCAGGTTGCCTCGATCCAGATTGGATCCCTCGTGATATCCCCTGGTATTGTTCTCATTGAGCCATGGTCAAGCCAAAAGTATCATACGTCCTGTGCTGACTTTGCTTGATCACTCCAATCATTTTTAATTTCACATGTTGTGGTCGCGGGAGTGTTGTCAGCGCTCAATATTGTGTCGTGAAGCGCTATCATGGGCCGTAAGCCAGGCCGATCAACCACCTAGAGCATTCAACTTCAGGAGACATTATGACATCGTCACGGGCATGTCCCTCTACTTGCCGAAAAGTCCGTTTCTGGCAAATTTTTCACCCAGACCTTGCTTCTGGTTGAAAAAGTTCTCTTGACCTCGGATTCATGATACGGGTTTTGTGAACTACCAGGTCGAGAGAAAGACGTGGACGTCTTATGGTTTCCGAGAAGGCCGGATTCCAGTGTGTCAGTCAGTCCGCTGAATGTCTTCCCTCTTCAGGCTATAATCACAAGGGAATTTACAGAGGTAAAACTCATGGATTGACCTGGGTTTTGGCGAAGGCTTTCATCAACTCCCATGTGTAGGAAAAGACATGGACGTTACATGCGTTGCCTTCCAGTTCGTTAACCTGTCCGGTTTGAAATCGTCTATTTCCTTTTCTCTACCTCCTCTTCAGGCGATGGTCACGAGAACGTCTTTCTCCGCCAAGAACTACCTTGTCAACGAGAGCGACATGGACTACGTGTAGCCGCAAAGAAATCCGCCTCCAATTCCGCAACCGCTTCGCTGACAATCCTCTCTTTTTCTATGTAGGCCACGGTCACGCGGATGTCTCTCTCCGCAAAAAACTACGAGGTCAACAAGAGCAGCATGGACTATGTGTATGTGCCGAGAAAATCGCCTCCGTTGTGTGAACCACTTTGTTGAGAAAGCTCTCTTTTTCTGTCCAGGCCATGGTCACCGGAGTGTCTCTCTCCGCCAAGAACTACCAGGTCGAGGAGAGTGACGTGGACTGTGTGTAGCCGCCGCGATATTCGCCTCCAGTTTTTAGCCAGTTCGTTAAGACTCCTCTTTTCTTCTGTTCAGGCCATGGTCACTCTCCGCTAAGAACGACCAGGTCGCGAGAGCGACTTGGACTATGTGTAGCCGAAAAAAATCCGCCTCCAATGTCAACCACTTTGCTGAGACTCCTTTTTCTTCTCTTCAGGCCATGGTCACCGGAATGTCGCTCTCTCCCAGGAACTACGAGGTCAACAAGAGCAACATGGATTATGTCTGTAGCCATTGAGGGAACCCCCTCCAGTAGGTCATTATACTTCATTATTACTTCGCTGAGACTCCTCTTCTCTACTATTCAGGCCATGGTCACGGAAATGTCTCTCCTTACCCAAAACAACCAGGTCAAGGAGAGTGAAATAGACTATGTCTAGCCGGGAAAATCCGCCTCCAGTAGGTCAACCTCCTTCGTTGAGAATCTTCTCTTTTTCTGTTCAGGCCATGGTCACCGGAATGTCGCTGTCCGCCAAGAACTACCAGGTCGAGGAAAGTGACGTGGACTACTGGATGAACCAGTTCGACGAGGACAAGGGCGGCAGCATTGGCGAGGAAGAGTTCGTCAAGGGCATGTCCCGCTGGGCCAGCGCCGTAAGCCTTTTACTTGTTTCTTTCTGGGATCCGCTTCTCAAGTTCTGTAGGTTTGGCTCCCAGGATCTTTGGGTTCGCTTCTCAGACTTTTTGGGTTTCGCTTTTCGGATTCTTTGGCTTTGGCTTCTTAGATTCTTTGGGTTCCGCTTCTCAGATTCTTTCGGTTTGCCTTCTTACTTCTACTCCCGGTGGAGAAGCTGGTGCGTTGTCTTCTGTTTGGAGACCCCGTGCGCGCCTTTTCATTCTGCCTGCAGCAAACGGTTTCCGTGCAACCTGTATGTTGCTTAGTCGTATTTGCAGAGCGGACGCGTTTTCGAGAAGCCAGTCGGGGCCAAGAAGGGCGAGACACAAATAGAGACATCAACCAGGGGCTGACTTCTGAATGATGTGATCTGTCCGCTGACGTCATCCCTTGCTGTCGTCGAGAGTGAGAGCCGACCTTTGAAAGTTGCATCGAGGAAAAGGCGCTTCCGCCTATCGAGAGGGAGACGCGAGCCGCCTCCTGAAGAATGCATAGCTTGCTGACGTCACCTTCCTGCTGACGTCACTCAGGTGACGCCCAACCGCACCACCAGCCAGGCGGACCTCGACCTGGAGCAGGCGCTCCTGCCCAACGGCGCCGGGGCGGATGACGACGACGATGACGACAGCGACGAGCAGAAGGAGCCGCCCAGCAAGCAGGCCATTGCGCTGAAAGCCACGATGCTGCTCGTGCTTGGGACGGCGCTCATTGGAGTCTTCTCCGACCCCCTGGTGAGTACTGCCATTCCCTGGAAAAGTACAGGTCGACATAATCTCCATCTTTGCTTAGTTGGATCTAGGGAGGACTCACATCTGTACAACCTGGACCCGCCCTTCCTAGTTTTGAAGCCCCACACCTTTTCCGCGGGTCGAACCGATTACCCATCTTCTCTCCCGAGTCTTGACGCGACCCTTAGCTTATTGTGTTTCAGATCCTTGTCATAACCCTTGAGCATACAAACCCCCTCGTCTCTTTTAGGTCGCCCCCATTACCATCTTCTCCCGCAAATTCTCATCTCAGAAAGCCTGGTCGTTAGCCCACGAACCAATAAATACCCTGGCCTCTTTTCAGGTCGACTCAATCACCCATCTTCTCCGGCGAGCTTGACGCAACCCCTCGCTTGATTTACATCCTTGTCGTAACCCATGAGCCCAAAACCCCCTCGTCTCTTTCAGGTCGCCCCGATCACAGTCTTCTCCCGCAAACTCTCATGTTAGAAAACCCGGTCGTTTACTCATGAACCCAAAACCCTCGCCTCTTCCGCAGGTCGACTCGATCACCATCTTCTCCCGCGAGTCCTCCATCCCGCCGTTCTTCGTCTCGTTCGTCGTGACCCCCTTCGCATCCAACGCAAGCGAGCTGGTGTCGTCCCTCCTCATCGCCTCTAAGAAGCAGTCCAAGAAGATCTCCCTCACCTTTGCGCAGGTGACGCTCTCAGATCGTCTCTTTTGTGATTGTCCAAGGCAATCTCTTTCCTTTCCTTTCCGGTCTGGCTTTCTTCGTCGATGCAGAATAAGAGCGCTTGGTCGGTCCATCTCTGTTTCTCTGGTTCTTTAGGTTTGGCCCAGCACGCCCAAGACTCGTCTATGGAAGTCGCCTCTGTAAATCCCGGATATGGACAAAAGTTGTTTACTTATCCTCTCTTGGGTCTTTCTCGTTCCGCTCTTCTCCGCTCATTCTCACCCTTGGGAATGCGTGCTTCTTTAAAATGCTCACCAGGCCAGTCCTGTAGGTGATCGGCGCCCGTTCGTGCTCATCATCTGCTTTGAAATAGAATCGATTCTTCCGTGCCGTCTCCCACTTTCCATGTTCTCTTATTCATCACAAGTTGTCCGACGCTTGCCTGCGCTTAAGCTCCTTCTGGACCTCGTACTTGCTTGCATCTCGCAATTCCTTTCCCTCCAATATCGTTATACTTGATCCAAGCAGCTGGTTTCAGAACCCACGACGCTGTTCGGCCTCTATCACTCTACTTGTTTGCTTAAATCCTTGGAATCATGCCAAAGAACTGCGTGTGCATTGCGGGTGACCTTCTTTCCCATACCTTTCGCCGTTGACGGTCCACGACAAAGCAACACTCTGAGCTCAGCGCCAAAAGCTGACGTACAGCTTCCATTACCTAAGTTTTCACTCCCGTCACTGTCCGCAGGTGTACGGAGCGGTGACCATGAACAACTCCCTGGCGCTCGGCGTCTTCTTGGCGCTGGTCTTCTTCCGGGGCCTCATGTGGGACTTCTCGTCCGAGGTGAGAAGTTAACCATCTGTGGTTTGCACTTGACTCACGTGACTTTCGCGGCGGCTTCGATGTCCTGTAGCTTTCCAGCACGTGCGAATCGCAGCGACTCGAGCAGCTGCACGCGGGCTTCTTGGTCGCTGGACAAGGCGGCAGTGGTCCGAGGCCGTCGCTGACGTATGAACCACCTGGTTAGACCATGCTGTTTTTGACCTCACCACGTGGCTTCGCCAGTGTATCCTTTTGGCCTAACCACATGGATTCACCAACTTTTCCTCCGCTTGGCCGGGTTAGCTGACAATGTACCTCCGCCTAACCACGTAGCTTAATCATTCCTACTCATGTGCCTGACGCAGGTGACCGTCATCATGGTGACTGTGCTCAGCCTCGGCATCATGGGCTCTCAGGCACGTACGCTCAAGCTGTGGCACGCTTTCGTCATGTTGGCCTTCTATCCTCTGTCGATTGGGCTCGTGGCTTTCCTAGATTACGGCCTGGGTTGGCACTAGGGCTGCTAAATCAAGTAACGCATTCACCTTTTTGGAGCGTCGTTTACATTGTTGTTGCGTTTGAGATGGATTGCGCACGGGGTTGCCAAGTGCATATGCGGCAGTGTCGGCACATTGTGCTGGTAATGTTGACGAGCTTTTGTCCAAAGCTCAAAAAAACACCAAAAAGGTTCCCAGGCAGAAGCTCGATAAAGGTGTGTATTTAGTCTGGTTAAATGTTCCTGAAAGTTTTTCAATAAAGTGTCGGTAGGGGCAATGGACCATCTCATGTGGGAGTTAGTAGAAGAAACTTTTTGCGACGCCCCACGTTAAGTGAGCTGTTAGGCTAAACCAATCCTTTGAAAGGATGGGAGTTGCGTTATGAACCACCTTACTTCAGCAGATGACCATTTGCAAGCTTGATAATCAGCTTGCAAGTTTTCAGAGTTGACCATCGGTAGGTCGGAACGGCCTACTTCCTCTAAAAGAACAATTTATTATTTATTTCGGCAAGTTATTTTCACCAACTGGTTGTCAACTTGCCACAGGCTGCATGTACTCAATATCATGCGCAAGTAGCTTGTAATTTTCGAGCAAGGACGTCCAAGATTCGTGGAAATACATGGCGCTCATGTGTGAAGGTGCGCAACCTATATTTTGCCGCAATCCTTGTTATTTGGACCATCTTGAGAATGGCCCGGCCTGATAGGTGACCGTTGTTGCGGGATATTTATAGGTTGCATGCATGCGTTTGATCCATGGCAGTGACATGCTATAATTTCGGCCCACCTACGTTAGTATCGCAACAACTTAGACTAGCTATGGCGCTAATATGCTCGGTAGAGGTTGACCTGAATGATTGAAGCTGCCAGATTTCTTTCTGAGCATGATGTGCGATCTTGAGTCACACACCATCTTGGCGCTCGCTTGATTATTCCAAGGCAAGTAATGATCTACGCGTATAAAAATGGGTGGCTTCATATACGAATTGCATTTGAAGCTACTGTAGGCCGCCGGTGTGTTGGAATTGCCTTTGCACAAGCTACCTATGGTGGGTCCCGGCCGAGTCGACTTCGACTCAAACCGCGACGAAAATGTGGGACCCGGTATCAAATTTCGTCAGTAGTACCGGCGGTTCACGTTACGACGACTCGGACTTCCGTAACATGTACCCAACGAGTACTTTCAAAATCTTGCTCGGCCGTAACCGAGTGTCATAATGGTGTAACAGAGTGTTTTGATTTACACTTTGACAGAAGCATAAAAATGCCACACTATGAGGAGGCTTATGCAGCTTATAGAAACCTTTGACAAGCAAAAAAAAATGTTGAAAGGGCGTCATTAGAGGTCCTTTGAAGCTCCAACATCATGTTTTGTTCAGGACAAATCTCAAGAAACAGCATAGGAGGCGCAAAGTGGGCCGCCATTGTTGATTTTTGCAGAGCGCCTTTCCTTACACTGCTCTATCAAATTCCTGCACTCTCCTTTCAGTCTGGGTACCGCGGTACTCCTGCGTGGTTCAAGTCGGAAGTTCCGACCAAGACCATAAATTTCATAATCGATGTACGCGCAGACTCGAGCGGTACCGTACCTCCGCATAGTACGCACTTGACCGTTGATCGACGTGTCAGAAAAAGTTCAATTCATGAACTCAGACCTGATTCTCAAGTACTGCCGAGTACGGTCGTCAGTGCCGCGTACACAATTCGTCGCGACACGTAACACCGGTGTAAGAAATTTGAGACCGGACCGTCGCGCGGTCGATACCGTCGAGACCCACCATAGGTAGCTTGTGTGAGCAACTCACTTAGGCATACTGCACATGCGCCATAACTTATATATCAAAATGTGCCAATGCAGAAGGGAACGGGCTCATTCAGTGACCCTGCAGCTAGGTCGGGACAAATATCGAGTATTGATGTTTGATGCTTGATGCTTGATTACTTGATGCATGCCAATGATGATAAATTTGTGTCCCTCACTTAATGGCTTGTGGATATCATTGTGGATGGGGACCCCGCGAACTCATCAACTTACTCACCCACGCCGCGTTCTTTCAGCTTCAGCTTACGATTGCGTAGGGTGTGGCGTTCATGCAACAACAAAGCTGTTTGTTTATTTGTGAATGCGCTTGAAGCCTTGACTAGTTTGAGTGTCACGGAATCAGCATGCAACATGTTGTGATCACCAAGGAGTCAAGGACGGGGCTGACCGGCGGAGAGGGATCATCCTGGAGTTCTGGATTTGTGACGGCCTCAACCTCGCCGCGCAATCCGCATCGTTCGACGGTCAATATAGAGTTAAGGATCCAGTGGCCTATCGTAGAGCCGTCGATTGGGCCGACTCTTTCGGGCGGGGACCTCCGGGGAAGTAGGGGCTGGCTCTTTCAAAGCCGTCAACTTTGCCGGGCGCTGCCGGGAGGACGAAACCCAAAGCAGTCAAGGGAAGGCAGGCTTTTTGACGGAACCCTAACGAACCGTCATCGGCCAGTTGCAATCAGCTAAAGACTCAGACTTGCGCTTCAATTTCAAGATTCATGAGCTCTGCTCTGATTCTGAGAGAAAACGTTTCAAACCCCGCAGCATTGCAAGGTTTCCACTCCTCTGATGTTTCTCCTCTGTTGGATGCCTTGGATGCTGCTTGGATGGCAGAATCATTAGTACTCAAAGACCAACAGTTCTGCTTGATGAAGACTGCAGCGCCAGCTCTTTGAACCGTCTTGTTGAAGTCTGCTGGCTTCCGAAGTCTGCCAAAGATTACCCTCATCTCTTGACCTGTATCCGTTGAGCTTTCTTCAATAACCTGCTCTCGTACAGCCTTCACAGCAAAGTGTCCGTAAAGTAGTGTCAATCATCAGAGGCTTGCTGTAAGAAGGCTCTTACAAGAGTCAGCAAGCAAAGGAGGCCTGCAACTGGGATGTTTTTGAAAGGAAGGTTCTCTTGATAACTGCGTGCTCAGACGAACCTTCATATTTTGCACCTAAGCTGACTGGAACCAGCCTTAGACTCTGTTTGAGTCCAACAAAATGGTTGCGAAGCGAAGGAGAGGTTTGAAGCAGGACATTTGTTGGTTGGAAACTGGGAGAGAGAACCTATGCTTGCCAGCAATGACACTGAAAGGGGGGACTGCACTTCAGGTGCTTTTGTTGTGCGTTGCTTTTTGGGGCGCTTTGGTCAGAGCGACTCCAGTAGAGCGGTGCAGTGGAGACAGCGGGGCTCAGCTATTTGCAGAGGTGAGGGCTGGGAATGGGATTGCTCCGAAGAACCGAGTCTTGCTAAACACCAAGCCCTGTTGAAGTGTGTATGCTTGTACCACGAAGTGAGTGGTGGTTGTCAAAAAGGACAGTAAGATCTACTAGCTGCCCCGAGAAAGCTTTAGAAAGTGGTCTGAAAAGGACATGGCAAAAGGCCTCGTCGATAGGGAAGGAGACTAATGGAAGGTTCCCCGAAGAAAGTTAGGCCGATCTCTCGCCGTTTAAAGGACAACTGAAGCGTTCAGGCGCCAGAAAGGCTTTGATTCCAAGTCACAAAGGCCCGTTCTTTGATACTGATTCATTCATAGTGCGCAATACGTTGTGCTAGATGGCAGCATGGGCTATTCTTTGCATTCTGTTATCAAATGGGAAAATGCTGAACAGCACTCACAAGCGCTAGAAGCAAGCCCCAAACTTGCTCTGATCAGCTGCCCTTGGCAAAGCAAGCTGTAAAGACTGCATGGGCGCCCGCATCTATTTAGTCACTTACTGAGGCCCTGTATTTTTACAGGTTGGAGGGATTGACAGGGACTCGCAAGTGTCGCACAGCCCTCCCACAGGGCTCTCCGTCTGCTCGAACCACAGCAGTCCAGATTTTTTGGCAAATAGCTGCCCTTATGATGCGAGCGCAAATGCAGAGGGAGGAAAAGTAATGCAGAATCCCAAAAGGAGTGATTCATTAGATGAGGGCGCCTTGCCGCAGGAGGAGAGCAGAATGATCGTAGGAGAGGTGAGGTTAACTCCTGGGACTTACCTGCTGAATTCTGTACTTTTTGGAGGCAGCTTTTGGATATTGTTGTGCCCCGCGATAATTTAATCTTGTGTAAGGAGATTGGGGAATGAGCGACTATGGCTCTTGAGGCTTCAGGATGCCCATGCAACGTCGGCTCAACGTAGAGATTCGAAACGCAACAACAACAGGCCGAGCAACCTTGACACCCGCTTCCTGAAAGTCAGTCCTTTGACCTGCTTTCATTGAACATGCAAATCAGTCACCAGAGGTTAATCTACATTTTCGTAACTTGTTGACGTGATGCTGGGATGGCCAGGAGCATAAATATGGTAATTTCCAGAGTTAGTTTCAGTAGCAAAGTTTCATTTTAAAGTCTTCTCTGGAACTATGGGATGTTGTGATTTTGAAAGGAAATGCCCTCCTCCCATGGAGGAAACCAGAAAAACGAGAAAGAAAAATGACTTTTTTTATTAATCGGATTCTTTTGATCTTGCAGGCGATTCGAGAACTGGGCGACGGCCGATGGGGCAAGGTCTACGAGGCTGAGGTCAGCGGAGTTGGGCGAGCCGCCGTGAAGCTCCTGAGTGACGCCATGATAGAGATGGAAAATGATCTCGAGATGAGCTACCAAGACTTTCGGACTGAGGTATGCAAGGACTCATATGCTCCCGTTTTTCATTTTAGATTGACCCCTCTCCTCAGTTGAAGACCACTTTCCTGACCCTTTTAACCGCAAACTCAAGAGCTAGAAGCCTTTCAATGAAACAAAAAGCCGCAGTGCTCGGTATATCTTTGTATTGCTCTAAAACCTCCAACGCACCCTCATGCTCGACTTCGAGTACGTTGTTGTTAAGCTTATCAAATGTTCAGAAGAATGCAATCCCTTGTTTCTGATTACTGTACGCTCAATCCAGCAGACGTCACCAAGCGCATATTTTCTCTTTACACAGCTCCGTTTGACGGACTCTTGCTCTTAAGCACCACTCTAGAAGTGTCCCAACAAACGCCGTTTGAGTCTGTCATAAAAAGCTTTTATTCCGCGTTTAGCGCTTGGCAGCGGCGGCAAAAGCAATGCCTGCTTCCCATTATCTCCTTTTTCCGTTTCCACAACGGACCATTCTCAGCTTTCCCGCAGGCTGAGCGCTGAAAGGGGTGTCGCTCAGACTCCCTTTCCTTGAAGAAACACTTCCCCTGCAACAATCAGTGGTTTTCGCAGACCAGCAACAGCCGCCATGTTGGCTACTCACTCTCACTGACACCATTATTTCTTTTTCTACTTATCTGCAGGCCGAGCTCCAGCAGCGGTGTCAACATCCGAACGTCGTCAAAGTGTTTGGGCTGGCCCCGTTCCCCTCGTGGGGAAACGCCACGTCACGCAGCTGGGGCCGTCCCGACGGTGCAGTCGTCATGGAGTTCATAATAGACGCGCAAGAGTTGAAGGATATGTTGGAGCAACTGAGGTAAGCGCGCGCCTTCTCCGGGGTTCCTTCGCTTTTATCTACGTTTAATCTG
The DNA here is from genome assembly GCA_000708835.1 of Klebsormidium nitens. Taxonomy (NCBI): domain Eukaryota; kingdom Viridiplantae; phylum Streptophyta; class Klebsormidiophyceae; order Klebsormidiales; family Klebsormidiaceae; genus Klebsormidium; species Klebsormidium nitens. Next base: position 129,266 of record DF237038.1, read on the forward strand.
CAAGTCCTCCATTCCTATTTCGTCTTTCCTTCTCGTTTCCAGCAGTCTTCGTTCGGTATCGCCTCAGTTCGAATTAACAAAACGGGGTCAATCGGAAATTCGCAAAAGTTTCTAAAATGTCGGTGGAAGTAACGAAAGCGCGGCCTCTTGCGGATTCGTCTGCTTTCATTCCTTCCTTTACAACTTCTCCCAGTCTCCTACTGATCGGCAATCTCTGATCTGCAACTCTTCAACGGGCACTCGATTTGGAGCTCAAAGAATCAGCAAGAGCTCCTTTTATCCTGCTCCGCTCAAACTTCTGTCTTGGGAGCCGAAGCAACGATGGAATCCCGCTCAATCTTCGGGCGAGCGACGTCGGAGCTTCTCTAACCCTGTTCCGCTCAACCTCTGTATTGGCAGCGGAAGCAACGGCAAATTCGGCTCGATTTCCGGCCGACCAGCGTGCGGAACATCCAAGCTCTTCTCATACCGTTCCGCTCCATCCTTTGTTTGTGGCGGAATTTCGCCTGCCGTTCGGGCGAGCAGCGTGCGGGACGTCCGAACTCCTCAAACCCTGTTCCGCTCACCCCTTTGTTGCAGCGAAAGCGACGGCGGAATTCCGCTCGACTTCCGGGTGAGCTGCGCGCTGGACGTGGCACGTGGCCTGGCGCACGTGCACGCGCAGGGGGTCATCCACTTCGACGTCAAACCGGAAAACATTCTGGTGGACCGGCGAGGCAGCTGCAGGGTGGGTTAGCAAACTCCCCCGCTTAACCCACTTTTTCTGGCAGTTTCTGAAATTCGTTTCCCATTTGGTCGCATGGGTTGTCGGCTAACCACTCTTTAGAACAACGTCGAATACGTGTGCTTTAGGAAGTCCCATGCCGAGGTTGGTTCAATAACTGTCCTGGCAAAAGCTAGGGTTTAAAGCGATTTTGTTGAACGGCAAGGGCGATGCAGGATCGGTTGACAAAAGTTCTCGGTTGAAATAATGATTGGTGTCTATGAAGCTCGAATCAGCCGGCCGACAGGTAAATCTCAAAAATGACGGTGAAAAGGCTCTCGTGGACCAACAATCCGGATATAAGCAGCCGAAGTCTCCTGTAAGCAGCCGCAATCTTACATAAGCAGCTGCAACCTTGTGAAAGCAGCCCAAATCTGCATAGAAGCAGCCCTCGGCTTATATACGCAGCCGTAGTCTGACATAAGCAGCAGCGATTCCGTGTATATATGCTGACCGGCGGATCGTTCTCTGCGCAGTTGAGCGACTTCGGAGTGGCGTGGGATCCCAAGGGGGCGCCCATACGCTATAAGGGCAGGGGAAGCATAGCGTATATGGCCCCGGAGCTCATGCTCAGCAATAAGCCGGCGAACACCAAGGTAAGAGCCTGGATCGTGTGCGAGCTTTTACAAAGGGGAGACAACCCGAATTCCTTATCGTCCTGCATTCTTTCTCGGATAGAGCTTCGTGATTGAAATGCGGTCTGCTATTGTAAAGTCGATTACAGCAATTTCCTGCTTTCTTCCAGTAAGTCGAACTGGAGGTGCTTTGCTGACCGGATAGTTTAGGCGTGAGATAAGCAGAGGAAACTGAACGAGAAGTAAAAAGGTTAACAGAGAAGCCTAGGCCACTTTCGTATCCCGCCTCCATGACCTCATTGTAAATTTAATTCCAAACCTGAATGCTTCATGACGGACGACGATGCGTTGGACGCATGACACGTGTCACCGTTTCCTTGTGCCAGGTGGACGTGTACTCTTTTGGAATCCTCATGTGGAAGCTGCTGATCGGGACGGACCCTCACGACGGGATGGACTATGAAGAGATCAAAGGTGGGTGTCGTGTGCTCAAAGCCCAGTATTTGCAGATCTGCGGACGTCAGGAGAGAACCTTTTCATCGAATTTGTGATTTGTGCAACCTTTTCGTAAGGAAAGAGGGGTTAGGTTCGGGTCCAAAGCTCCTTTGGACTCGTCCGATGGTTTGAGCTGAGCAAGGGGTGCTTATCTCAACCGACTGAAAAGAGGATCCCTCGGGCCGTTTCTGACCGTCCCTCAATTGAATTCTACTGTTCGAAAGCGCATTGGTCGAGAAGTCCCCTCGAACGAAACATGTCCTAAGACTGCTTCAGAAGCGTTCGAAAAGGTTGAACCCAAGAAACCCATAATAATCCGAGATAATATTGAGGTAACCGCATTGGGACGGGTAGAGATCGTCTGGTAGTTAGGGTGGGTGCGGAGCAGGTACCCTTTGGGTTAGGGTTTTTATATCAATCGGACCTTATCATTATCTTGACTCATTATTATCCTTCTTGAGTTTTGAGTCGAAAAGTCCTGTAAAGCATGGCTTGTAGCTGAGAAGGGAGTTTTTTGAAGTTGATCCTGTTGGCCAAACAGCGCCATAAGCCACGTAGGGCGACTGCGTATAGTGTCGGTTGGGCCAAATACGGGGGCCGGACGGTCGCTTCTTATCAGAAGAAAACGCTGAAACAGGTGGTTGTTGCCAAGGCATGCTGCCACGTTTCCATTCAAACCCACTCTTTTGAACTCTTCTTAACACGCTATTTTGGGTCACAGTCTCGAATTCGCTGTTCCGGACTCCTGTTGACAACACATTTTCCTGGCTCTTCATTCAAGACTGCTTTGGACCCCTGTTTCAAAATAGTACCTTTTCGAGCTGTCTCGAACTCAACTCTCTCGGTCCCCACTTGCTTTGGGGTGCACTGTTTCGGACACATTGGTTCGAACAAACTATCTCGGACACACTGTTGCGGACTCACTGTTCCGGACGCCACCGCTGCAGCCACCGTCCAGAGGAAGGAGCGGCCGCCAATCGACGCCGCGTGGGCACGGCGCGAGCCCGCATGGCACGAGCTGATGACGCAGTGCTGGCGTCAGCCGCCTCATGCGCGGCCGGCCATGTCGTGGGTCGTTAAGTCCCTGGAGAAGATGCTGGAATGAACATTTTCTGAAAGAAGTTCCGCTCGGAAAGAGTGGTGTCGTTGAGGAGTTCGCCAGTAGAGATGCCTAGCTCTCTATGCAGGGCGGACCTTTGCGCTGGCCTCGTGTTGTAAAGAACTTTAGCAAGACATTAAAAGTATTGTCAATGGGGTATGCCAAGGTCAGAAAACATGGTTGGTGACACCCGGAAAAGCGATTGGAGGACGTGACAAGGGCCGGGTTAGCTGATTGTGTCGGCCAGGCAAGAGACGTCATCAAAATACCCTCCAGCATTTGTTGATGATATATGTTAGCAGGAACTTGAGACTGAGTAACGGTCCGACTGAACCGACGGTCGTGCAGTCAGTAACAGGCTGGGGCGCAGCAAAGCTTGAAGCGCGGCATGCTTTCGCTAAACGAAGTGCCAGAATCAATGATGTCCCATGGCATATGCCGCGTGCCACGGCGATGATGCAGATCATAAGCAATTCAATGCATGCCAGCTGTCATGATGCATGTGGGCGGCCACATGTATATTCACGAGTTGCACCGGTAGATCATGCGCAAGCTCACATGATGGAATTTGATTGTCTCACCGTCCGACGAGCGGAGCCCGTATACGGACCAGAAATGGCGGCCAATGATGGGTCTCAGAAGCTTGAGCTCAGGCATCATGATATTGGCCAGGCCGGCCTGGGTCCGCAATTTCATGATGTGATGTATGTATGGCCTCCGCCGGCGCGCCACACATATGCACACATTTGCGAGCTCCGGGGGGGCTTGAACTATTGCTCGCAACCACGTTCCGGACACGTTTTCATGCTTGCTGTACTTACTAGCAGCTGGCCCTGGCATTCAGTCAACTCTGTCCCTAGATAATTCATCTGTACGAAGTGGTTCCGGCACTGTTGGCAATGCAAAGTTCTGTTATCGGACAAGACCTGGCTTTGTTTAGTAGCGGAGCCGTCTAATCCAGGGTTCCTTCTACAGAATTTTGTCATGTTCACCGCCTTCGCCCGTTACTAATCTCAAGCTGGCGCCTATGTCTACCAAAGAGGCCGAATATCTACGGTACAATCAAAACTTGGCCGTTGCTACCTCATCCGCTCCAGTGCCCTGATTCGTTGGGTTTCCTAAACTGCTACGTTAAGCGGCCTCGTCCAGTCCTTACTTTACATCGTTGATAAATAAATTGAAAAATACACAGAACGTAGGTGAGAGGGACAAGTTCCCACGGACAGACTACGAGGTATGAGTAGCATGTTGCAGCTGCTGTGGGTTTCGCGACACACTCCTGTAAAATGATCTCTCCGTGCCCTCTCTAGTCAGAGATTGGCCTTCGCTCGTCCGTTCTGGTAAGCGAATCCCATAACTGAGGCTAGGTGCGGTGGTAACTGCCGACGAAGGTCCGCGGCAGGGATGTGTGGCAAGATGCGGGTGCGGGCGTCAGCAAGAGCTCGCGTGTACTCGTCAGCGTCCGAAAGCGCCGCTGCAATGGGAGAAAAAAGAATGAGTCAAGTACATTTTCGCGGAAAGGGCTTGCGGCGAGTGGGTCAGGAATTATTGCCCTGCAGGCCCGGAGATGACACACAAATAATTGGCCCCACAGAGCGGTCTAAAGCTACGAGCGGATCCTGTACCAAATGTAGAGTCGGCCTGAAGTACTTTGAAGACCCTGTCGAGAGAATAGGAGAAACGACCTCAATTTGTATACTGCAACGCAACGAGCCACAAGAACCGTCTGGAGGCGTCCAAGTGATTGCGATTAGAACGGCACAAGCCGCTCGCTTGTTGACAGAAGTTTCCTCTCCTTGGTGCTTGGCTTACATTGGATGCATTTCAACGTTGCCCTTCCCCGACTTTCGATGAGATCCGAAGTGTTACCGAGTACCGTATCTCCAACCACTTCGCGGCGCAAGAAAGAGCAAAACTATGCCTCTGGGGCGTACCTCCATCTCACAGTTCTTAAAAAGAGACAAGCGGTGGCTCTCACTAGCTCGAAACGGTGGCTCACCCGGATTACGCAGCAGAAGCAGCACTTGGGTCACATTGTTCAGCAGCTCAAACGGACGGTTGATCCGGACGTCCCGACAGGCATCGGTCCAAGTCGCCAGACCACCTTGCTCCTGCGAACCAGGTTCCGGAGCGGCTTCTCGCTCTGATGACGTGGCAAGATCAGCGCGCGCCGTCTGGCACGGGATGTGGTCATCACCGCAGTGGCCCTCCGAAACTGAGCCAGGCCGTGGGCTAACGGATGCAGACGTTCCGGCCACCACAGTGGGTTCCGAAGGAAGGGAACTCCGCTTTGATTCCCCGGCAACAGGGGCCGAAACTCGGCCGGAATCGTACTCCGGTCTCGCGAGGCTGCTGCGGCTGGCTACTTGCGCAGCCGATGCAGTCGAAAGCGGGACCCCGGAACAGCTTCCCGGGAGGTCCCGGCAGGCTGGCTGGCGGTACGGCGTGAAGTCGCTGGTTGAGACCCGCGTCGCCTCAGAGAGCTCGCGCCGATGCCCGGGGATACTCAACCGAGCGCCTGTTCGTCGCACGGTCTCAGGTTCCCGTCTCGATTTGTTCCCGGGAGGAGCAGGCCCAGGGAACCGGGGAACGGGGGGAATGCTCGACAACCGGCGGGGCGTGGGGCGCAGGACCGGCACGGGCGGTTTTCTGGAGGGCAGTGTGAACGTGGGCTGAAGACGGGCCGGTAAGAAGGGCTCGAACGGGTTGTATGTGAGAGTCGGGCTCGCCAGGGGCTGCCCCGGTTGGTGGGAGGCGCCCGGGGGAAGGCTCAATCGGGGCGGTTTTGCGGATCCCGAGGGGGGAAGGCTTAACCGGGGCGGTTTTGCGCATTCCGAAGGGGGGCCGCTCATTCTGGGAGGTTTTCCGGACCCGGAGGAAAGGTTTTGACTCGACGAAGACTGCGCAAGCGGTACAGGTCTCCGGAAAGCGCTCGCGGGTGCGGACGGACGCTGCCGGGGGGGGAGGGGCACCGGGGAGAGGGGCGGTCGGCCGCTGTGAGAGGGCTTCTCTCTAGAGTCCTCTTCACAGATCTTAAATCCCGAGCGCGTCAGAAATGCGTCGGCGAAGTCGTCCGAGGGGAGCCGTACGGGACGGCTGCCACGTGGCAGCTC
>DF237038.1:135634-216748 GCA_000708835.1 Klebsormidium nitens
GGGACGGCTGCCACGTGGCAGCTCGACGGAGCGTCGCTTCGGGGGGGGCTCATTTGGGGAGGCCGTTGGCTGGGAGCTTTGACGGGGCGTAGAGAGGGAGTCGTCGCTTTTCCGCTTTCGGTACTGAACCGTGCGAGTGGTTGTAGAAACACCTGCCAAAGAGGATGATGATTGAGAACAATGCCTGAAACCAGCTGCCAATGTCTATAAAGATCATTCAGAAAGCCTTGTAAGAGGGCGCTCCTATTCACGACTTTGGTTGCCGATCCGATTGTCTCTATGAATTTAACATCAGCCCGTTAAACCATCCTGTAGACTGGACGATCTGCAGACTGCAGGCACCGTTGATGTGTCCCTTTGATGGACCGCAGAAGAACCAGCATGCACGGGCAGCTTTTCTGGTTTCAGCAATCACTCGCCCCTCCATACCTTGCCCGGGGTAGCCGCAGGACGCAAACCAGAAGTGCAAAGGATGAGGCTCGCGAGAAAGTAAGGTGCACAAACCTGGAAACTCCCCTAGCCGCTCTTGCAAGCCTGGGATACCCAGCCACAGGTACGCAGGTCCCTGCGAGGCTTGGAACTTGACGACCAGGTGCAGGCAAGAGAGGATGTTTGCCACGTCATACAGCCGTCGTCGGATCGCTGATAAGATGAAAAGATAGTCAGGGTTTGACGATGGAGGTGTGTGCAACTTTTGGATTTGCATCAGAAGATAAACTTTTGATGCCAAAAGTATCCTGGTCAATTTCTTTCGGCGCAACATTCTTGTTGAACGTCTCAGAGGCACTCTGTGAGGAGCTAAGCGCGGTTGCCGCATAACTCACATTGAACACCGTCGTTTAAGCCTCCCAAAACGGCGGAAACCGCCTTGTTGAGGAGAATGACCTGCCCCTGCATTTACAGAGGCGAAACTCGCTTCCATCATTCCTTACCGGCAAGAAACAACATCAAGACTTTCACCTGAATGAATGCAGTAGCTTGATAAGGCTATACTGTAGACTGTAACACAGGCGCAATCTCCTTCCAAGCGGCGGTACTTCGCGAAAGGTGCTGAGGAGCATAGGACCGGAAGATCCAAGACTTCAAGGCTACGAAGCAGAGGCCGACTCACCTGATCCGCAAGAAAGACTCGCACGAACTCCTCGCTCAGAACCTTCAGCGACTTAAAGAGCCGCGTATCTGCAGAATTTGAGATTTGTCAACTGCCCTTCTTTTTGGAACTTCCAAGCAATACCTTCATGAAGATATGGGGCAATAAAGCTCTTGATAAAAAACTAGTCAAGGCAAAGTGGGGAACCTTGATGAATATAGCGTCTTTAAAAGCTGTCCCTCACCTCTGCGTGGCGCCTCCGTCGCTGAGGCTTCTTCGTTGCTTGAGTGCGGAGTCTCGCCGTCGGCGTCTATCGTTCTCATTTCCGCTTCGAACTGTGAAGAACGTTACTTATTACAACTCGGTGGCTAAGATTCTCAGACCTTAATTTGACGTCTTCTTTCGCACAGCAGGTCTTTTGAGACCACGGCCGACCAACTCTGACAAGCATGATCCAAAGGCGTACACGGTTTGCAGATTTCGATGCGACGTACGTCAGCGCTTCATCGCCTTCAGAAATATCATGCAGCTGGCAGAAACAGCGGGCACACCTGCACTTGAGGAGCAACACTCACCGCAAGAGCGTCTAGAGCGTCTTTAATCGAGCTGGCCCCCTTCCAGATGTACAAGTCTTGAGCTTTGCGTTCCACGACCTGGATGCTCTCCAGCACGTTCATAACGTCATAGATGCGCCGCTTTTTGACTCCTGCAGAACGAAGAGCTTGACACATTCAAAAAGGCCCCAGGCCAAAATCGCGTTGTGCTTGAAGAGGGCAAATAGGACAGGCGAGGAAAGGCCGTTGCAACAAAGCGAGCAAATTGTGATCCCGCAACTATTCGCGCATACAGCAAGTTGCCAGGAAACGTGGGGAGCTCGATGAGCCTTTGTCTAGGGGGACTCTATTCGGAACAGGGTATTTTTGAGAGCTTCGCTCAACCTGGAAAATTGCACCATTTGGCGAGGTCGCCAAGGAAGCATAGCCTTCAGACAGTAGCCTTACCGAGATCCTCCGCTAGGCAGCCCAGGGAGAGGACAGAGCCGACTTTGTTGCCGAAGAGCTCCAGCAGCCTGCGCTCCAGAGAACAGCAAAATATGAGCCTCTACTTCTCGCTCCGTGCATGAATCAATTGCGGTTCTACATACGATTATTGCTAGCGGGGTTTGTAACTCAAGCCCTTCGAAACACGCCCTACGCAGTGCGGTCGGACGGCTTGGGAGCTGATCGCCAGAACCTACAGACTTGACCTGGAAACGCTGTCCTCATAATGGACGAGTGAGGTGCGCCTTTGATGAGGCAAGGAGCGGACCTTTCAACAAGAGACGTCAATGTCCTTTGTTGACGAGGATCTTCTGCGTCGCCGCTCAAGTCGAGCTGCTCCTCTACCTCGCTGGCAGGAGGGTCTTTCTGTACTGCGTCGATTGCAGCTTTCTCCTGTAGTAAATAGCTAGCAGCGTTACACTTTGGGGAGCTTCTGCCGGCTTTCCTGGAAGCGAAGAACAGTGCATGCATCTGCGGGGCGATGTAAGTGTCCGTCCTCGAGCAGAACTTCTCAAAGGAAAACCGACGTGCTGATAGGAGCTCACAGGAGATTTACATTTAGAGACCCCTCTTGCTATGTCGCACTGTGTCAAGAGCATATTCGCTCTGGCCTTGGGAAGGACGTGTAAAGAGGGAAGACCAGCCTGCAGTGCCTACCTTGCATTGACCAAGACGTTCCTTCAGCTTCGGTTTCGATCCAAGCCTGTTGGCACTTGTCACGACGTTCGTCACAATTTCCTGCAGCGGAGGCCTCGGTTCTCCGGGCTGGTTGATAGCCGGAGCAGCTTCTGAGCCTGTGATCAAATCAGAAAGCTGTCATCAGTGCCCAACTTGTCAGTTCTCTTACTACCTGCAGATCAGCTTGTATGCAAGAGGGCTGTTATCCATAAACAACTGCATCTCAATCACCTTGCCATCTGAAAGATACAAAGACTGTGTGCGGACTTACCATGCATGTTGCACACAAGGTCGAAAGATGCTGATCCTCGCGGTGCATCATTGTTGGCGACAATGCGGATCACTCCTGATACAGCTGTTGCCACTTCCTGCTTCTCAGAGTACAAGCCCAGGACGAGACGAAACCTTGGCGACTTATGATCCAAGTGTGCACATGCCTGCAGCAATAGATATTTCGTCAAGCTCCGTTTTGAAGGAATTTTCGTTACTTGGAAATGCGTCATGCTCCTTGACAGGAGCAACTCCAAAGGCATCATGATGCAAATTCTGATCTCAAAGTAACTGCCTAGACAATATTGACCTTCTCTGCTCTAAGCTTGATCAAAATCAAGCTCCAAGCAGCGCATCAGCACCAGTCGCAACTTGTGCTTCACCTCGTCAATTGCAACGTACAGTTTGCTGGGATCTTTGGCTCTGTCATGTCTTTCTTCCAAAATGCCTCTGGTCGTTCTTCCATAACGACGAATGCCCTGCAAACAAGCGTCGCTGTTCAGTCGAAAGAATCCACTGGGAAAACTGGGTGCATTCTTATGGTTGCTCCCGCACAACAACGACTCAGGACTGCCCCAGTGTCACTTTATCACCAGAAATATTGTTCAGACAAGATGTATAACTTTAAACTGCCTATGTAGATCACCTGTGCAGCCATCCTACCGGCAGTTCAAGTGCTTGGCTTGCGCAGATCGTCCAAAAAGGACGCTTGGTAGCAAAACATTTGCAAAGAAGGTCAGGTATGCGCACCATTAGCATTGGCCCTTCGCAACCACGGAGACAGTTCTCTCTGGTGACAACCTGCCATGCATATTGCTGCGGCTCATCTGTTGCTACATTCTTTGCAAATACCTGCGACAGAAGGAATTCTAAGATTTTTTCCCTGTTCTAAACACTTAAACTGTTTTTCTATTTTCTTTCTTAGGCTGAGATGGTTATGCCAGACTCAGGACGTGATTGAACTCGTGAATAATAATGTACTGGAAGAGGAGCTTGAACAGATACAAGCTCTTGAGTGGGAAGATATTCCTCAAGTCCCAAACGAAAGATCTGAATGTAACTTTTATGGAAGTATGATCACTAAGCTTACCAAAAAGAGGTATGCACACAGCTCGTCGCCGCTGGCCAGATGGAGATTGTACTTGAGGCAACTGCATGGCAGTAATGATGCGCTTTCTAATGATTCTCCAGATAGCTACGAAAGGTTTGCATTTGCAAGCACCAGAAAACCAAGCATCTCAGAACCAGAATAAAGCAGTTGCATCTTTGGAGCAGCTGAGGTGTGGATATTGAAAAGAAAACTACGGAGAGAAGTTTTTAAGCAATCTATCAGCATCATAAGGCCATGACCTTGTGCAGCATTATGGAGAATACCTTTGCTTGAGCTCAGCTACCACTTCATTCCCTATGGGTGCCTCAACAGCGGATGCAATTATCTTGGGGCCGCAGGTGTCTTGCAACAGTAGCGTGATTGCATTGTAGCTGAACTTCTGCTTTCCCAGCTTATAACCCCTGTGAAATAGAAGACAAAATAGAGTAGAACCATTATTCCTCTGCACAAGAAGATCTTCTCAAAAAGCTGGCCAAATACCAGTCTCCTCTATTTGATGTGAAATGTTGACATGGAGTTTCTCCAAATGCCTTGACAATCTGCCATGGAAAGGGACCAGAGTGCCAGAGCAGATCCAGCTGGGCTAAGAGTTCGCCAAGTGCAATATAGAGCAGGCTGGCTGCAGAGGACTTCAAGTTGGTTACCTGATCTCATCTCTATTTTCACTGGTAGGTCCTGTTCGAATAGGGCAGAGTAGCCCATTGCTGCTTCCTCCAGATCGATTGACAGATTCCATGACTTTTGTGCTCAGACGAAAGTCTCCACCTGCATGAGTAGACAAAGGCCAAAAGTTTGTGAAATGCAGTAGTCAAGCACAAGCTCTGCAGCAGCCCTGGCTAATAAATGGGTGATCTGAGAAGCATCCCTTGCCCACCAAGATCAAAGTCCCAGATGACAGCGCATGCTTGCTTGGCACAGGACACATTGCTCATTAAATCAATCGACATTGGTCACTTGCCCAGACAGAGCTCACCTCAGTTGCGCAAATAGTGTGCCAAGTAGATTGCTTTCTCATCTATTTCTACTCCCCTGCAAACTTCCTCCAGCTTTGACTGTTCTGTTCCATTTGCAGCGATGGATGCTCTGTCCCAAGTAAGTTGAAAGCCTGCTGCCCCAAAACGACTAACCAGCCAGTTCTAATCTGCTTCCAAATGACTCGTTAAATACCGCTTTAGAAGTGAACGTGAGAGGTCTTCCAGGGCCAATAGCAGTTGCTCCAAGTACCTATCCTGCGAGCAATTGCAGAAGCAACTTCTCTTGCCAAGGCTCAGAAAGGTAAGCAGGTAGTCCTAGTCCGAGCGCTCCCTAGTCCAAGTCTGCGCAGGTCTGCGTCTCGTCTGCGTGCACCTCAATGTCTCATTGCTCAGGCTTTTCAGATTCGGAATGAACATTCCTCTTGAGTCTTGAGATGAAGTCTGTTGATCTGTACTCGGAAATTACCTAGGAGTCGATATCTAGAGTTCGTATCTTTGACCAAGCTGTTGTCAAAGATCAACCTCCGGCCCATCGAACCGTCCAACCTGTTGCAGATTGCATGCCATCCGTCCGATACAGATCTTGGCCCCAGAAGATTTCCCGGCCTGCAGAATTCAAATTGTTCTCCTGTGGCCCCGATCGTTCCCCTTGGTAACGGGGCGGGCACGGGAGCGGCCGGCTCTTTGTCGTACGACTGCAGCAGGATTGGACGAGTTGCCGGTTGTGCTGCCGCCTTCGCAGTCTTGTGCCTTCAATTCGCTCGCGGTAACAGTTGGTTGGGCGAGACATTGGAGTTGCAAGTGCCCACCTTGCCAGCGTATTGAACTTAAAGTTGCCTGGGCTACCTACTAGGGGCTTCAGATGTGCGCTTGGCGCTTTCTGGGTTGAACCTTGTTGGCTGCCTAATCTTGCAAGACAGGGGCTGAAGCCTGAAGTCGACCAGACATTTGCATCACGAAGAGGTAGAGTAAAGAAACGCAATCCCTAAGCCAGATGAGCTCCTGAGCTTTTAGTAATTTGAATGGCGTCTTGCCTCGGTGTAAGAAGCGCTGCAGCTCCAGCAAGGATCCTTCTGAAAACCTCTCATCATTCGCTGCAATGCTGTTATAACCAGCAAAATATCATAGGTTTGCAGCTGGGGTTTGTTGCTGGAGGCAAGCCCCCTCTTCTGTCACAGTCGAATGCAGCTGGACACGCTGCGTCACTCCTCCAAAGGAAATTGTGGTCACCAATCGGGAGCAGTTGTTTGAACGGCAGATATCCCCAGCTAGGAAGCACGCTGAGCGCAGCACATCCAGTTGGCAAAATACATGCTGGCCAGTTGACAAGCGAGCCGGCCGCTGCTGTACATTCAGACGCCAGCACAGCCAGACCTAGCAGCCAGAGCCCTGCACCTGAGGAGCCTCACATACCTGTCCTTCTCAATGAGGTGGTCGAGCATTTCACTGGAAGGAAGCTGGGAGTCTTTGTAGATGGGACTTTAGGAGCTGCAGGTCACGCCTGCGCAATCCTTGCAGCACATCCTGAGCTGCAGACTTTCATTGGGCTGGATGTGGATCCTAGAGCGCATGCTGAGGCCAGACGAAAAATAGACACACTCGTATCGGGGGGACTCCAGGACAGCCAGTCATTGAGTTTGCACCTTGTGAAGTCCAACTTTGAGAATGTGCATGCTGTGCTGAGGAGTCTAGAAGGGGGTGTTGCAGAAGATGGGGTTGATGGGATGCTTCTGGACCTTGGGGTGTCGTCAATGCAGGTATGCTATTGAGGATGTCTTCGTCACCTGCTTCTGCAGGTGATCTAGTCTTGAACTTCACTGACCACTTTGGATTGTGAGAGTGTTTCTAAAGTACTCATATGCTGAGCCTGGCATCTTCTGTATGCCGCTTGTCAACAGCTTAGTATGGTGCAAATCAGCTACATTCAGCAGTCATCGCACTTCAGCTCTTTTTTAAAACAGTTCAGTGCGATCCTTACTCAGGATAAGTGCATCTTGGGTTCCTCTTCACAAGGTTCAGATTTTGAATTTACCCCCTGTTTCAGGCATTGATTGCTACAGGTAGGAACGTTTGCCTGAAGCCTTTAAGAAATTCAAAGGTCCATGCTCGGAACTGTTCTGCAAAACCGTTCTAAGCGATGGCTTGTTTGAAATCCTGCATCTGCTTGCCACCTCAGGTCGACGAAGCTGACCGAGGATTCAGCTTCATGCGAGACGGGCCACTGGACATGAGGATGAATCCCAGCGTAAGCTCTCCACCAGAGCATCACCATTCAACCGCCACCGTAACTGCCGTTGTTTGCAACTTATCCGAACCAGTTCAGACTAGCCACAATCGGATCGAATTCTGCTGTAAGTCTTCCAAAAGGAACGAGGGCAGTGAGGCGATGTTCGCATGGAGGGACTCAAACACGTCCTGAACAACGTTAGAGAGGCTTGTAGGCTAAATCAGTACTTTTCTTCGATTTGTGGATCGTCTCTCTGCCGAAGTCTGTAAAGTTCCGCACTTCGAAGTTCCCGGATATTGGAGATACGGGCATCGTCCGGGCTTTTTGCAGTTTAAGATTCTGCTCTCATCCAGCAGTTTCTCGTGTGAGATTCAACACCCTAGCTTCTCACTCAGAGAAATTCCTCTGTTGTGTGCCACATTGGATTCTCTCTTGGCAACGGCTTTGTCTCCGTTACTCATGTTCTTCGACCCCACTTTGAGCCACCATTTGCGGATAGTAAAACAATCTGCGATATCGCCAAGACTTAGAGACGAGGTGCTCACATTGCAATGTGAGCACCCCCTCATGTGCCCGCCAATTCATCCCACGCCTCGCTGACGTCATCAGGTGCAACAACTGAAGGACATCTGACATGACCGGATAAGAGTGCACGAAAACTTCAAACCAGCCCTTTCCAACCTCTCATTGAAAGCGGATTTTCTTCATTCGCTTCAGGCAGCGGTGACTGCTGAGCAGATCGTGAACGACTGGTCCGAAGACCGCCTCGGAAAGATCATCCGAGATTACGGAGAGGAGCGTTACTGGAAGTCGATCGCAAGGCGGATTGCGGAGGCGCGAACGGTGTCGCGCATCCGGACGACAGGGGAGCTGGTGGACTTGGTCGGGGGGCCTCGACCGGGCAGACGTAAGCTCGCAAAAACTGCTTTCTTCTCATCGGTTGTCGTGGTCGGAGGGCCGGTCGAAAGAGAAGTAACGAAATCTTACTGTGGGCCGCTTTTGCGCTCGGTCTTCTGATCGGGGTCCCTCTGTCGAGCAGACGTCAGCTGGCAGAAAGTTCTCTCTTTCTCATGACTTGTGGTCAGGGGGTCCGGTCGAAAGCGAAGGGTGAATTGACACAGCGGGCCGCTTATCGGCTCCAATATTGTGGTCGGGGCTCTTGTACCGAGCTACGCGAGCTGTTACGACCTTCAGTCGGTTTGCCCGGTTGCTGTGGTCGGTATCATCCCTGACTCTGCAAAGGCTAGGCTGCCACAAGTTTTCCTACTTTGCTGGGTGATCATGTTTGGCTGCTCGATGAGCCTCCCTTCCTGTGCTTCATTCTTTACTCTTGTTGCATCCTGCCGGTCCTGTATTAGACCACAGTTGGCCGGCCTTTTCTTCGTTTGACAGAACGGATTGGCAATTGCGGAGTCCCAGTCAGCTCTAAGGTTCGCGGTTGTTTTTCTTCAGAGGCGAGGGTTCGAAACAGCTCTTCTTGTGTCAACGTCAATCGCTGATCCCCTTGGGTTAAAGCCAAGGGGGCTCTTGAGGATCCGCCGGGAGTCCTTGTGATCTTTCCATCCGTTTTAAGCGGACACGGTCACTCTCTGCACGGTCACTCTCTGCCTTTCGTGAGATTCACAGATTGTTTTTGGTTCCTTCTTTCTCCACTATTGTACAGAATCTCCCAGAGCAAAAGCCCATGATTGTAAGGTTCCGCTATATTCTGCCAACCGTCTCTTGACAGAATGGTCTTTTACTTGCTCTGTTGTCCGCCTTATCAGATTGCAACTCTTCCGCAAAATATCGCCACCGTTGTGCTCAACTTTACAAAGTCTTCGCCACCTCCTACCACTCGTCAATCCAGAACTCCCTCCTCGCCTCCGCCTGACCAGGATACCAATTCTTCCGCAGGAAAAGGCGGCGCCCCCCGGGGCATTCACCCGGCCACGCGCACCTTCCAGGCGCTGCGGATCGCCGTCAACGACGAGCTCGGGGTTTTAGAAAGGGGGATCCCCCGGGCCATCGAGTGCCTCGCGCCGGGCGGCCGCCTGGCCGTTATCTCCTTCCACAGTCTAGAGGTACGCGTCGTTTTCTGCTTTCGAATGACGTCTGCCTCATCAAATGGAATATTGATCCTTGAAAGAAGAGCTTCAATTTGCCTCTACTGATGTAAGATCAACCAGCTCATGGGAGCTGTTGTTCCTCTTGACTGGCGTCGGTCACCGACTTAACGTCTTTACCGCTTAGGAAGTCGCGTTAGTCCCTGCGACGGAAATCTTTCAAGGTCTGGAAACTCAGGTTTCAGAGCTGGACGCTGTTCCTTAGCCGCGTCTCTCTTTAACTCGACAAAACTGGGCAAAAAGCTTGACATTACCCTGAGAAGTCTTTGATGAAAGAGGTTCCTAGGATCTAAAATCCAGAGGTTTGGATATGAGGAAATATTTGGCATGAGGCGTCCGAAGCAGGACGGTAATACCGACTCAAGCAGCCACCGATGCCGCCGAGGCGTCACCAGGCTCGTCATCTGCAT
Organism: Klebsormidium nitens; assembly: GCA_000708835.1. NCBI lineage: Eukaryota > Viridiplantae > Streptophyta > Klebsormidiophyceae > Klebsormidiales > Klebsormidiaceae > Klebsormidium > Klebsormidium nitens. The sequence continues at coordinate 145,540 of DF237038.1, forward strand.
GGATACGTTCTGCCGATCTTGGTTCAAGACCCAATGGTGGACCCTTGTGAATCCAAAACCTGGGTTTGTGCGAAGGCAGTTCGAGCTTTCACGGGACGCCAGGAAACGCGAGACGAAAAAGCGGAGAGGCCGAAGGCCTTTATCGGAGTCCGTTCGTTCAATTAGCAGTCCGATCCTCTGATCTGGAGCGCAGTATTGCGGCTCTCGTTCGGGACTTGACACCGTAGGCACGGAGTTCTGGGTCTCCAATGTTCAAGGTCAAGTTTCGACCCAGCCCGCGTACAAGGTTCAATACACTTTCCAAGCTTGCTACAAACTGCTCATTTTCGTCGCTTTCCATCTGGCTTGCGTTCCAGCTTACATCAAAGTCCTACAACATAGGGGTGGTCTACTTGCTCCGCGGGCGCGTCTGAAGCTGCGAAGCTTTCACGGTTTCCATCCACCCAATCCGTGGTTTACACGAAACTTTTCCCAACTACGCAATCGTGTTTCTCGATTGCAGGATCGCATCGTGAAGCGAGCCTTCTTGGCCGCAGCCGGGCGGCCCTATGTCGAAGAAGAGGACGAAGTAGCCTACAGCACGTCGAATATCTTCCTCGAAAAGGAAACGCCCAAGCCGCTTGTTAAGATTCTTACGAGGAAGCCCTTCGTACCATCGGAGGAAGAAGCGCGAAAAAACTCGCGAAGTCGAAGCGCTAAGTTGCGAGTTGTCGAAAAGCTATAGTAGGGGCTAGGTATCTCCGGTGTCTCAAAGGAGCTGTTTCACCAAGGGCTCGGATCCAAACTTCAATTGTTTACAAAAGTTGACTTTTCGATCCTGCATTGGCCTCTCTGTTCGATCGTTGTTTGCTCTCTAAAGGCCAATCATCGCTTCTTATGAAACCGTGTTTCGGCAGTTCTTTTCCGATGTTGCAAAATGCAGACTCCCTCGAATATTGACTTGAAGCCCCTGAACGACGGAAGGAGTAATGTTACAGCTTCCGAGATTGAAGCAATGTTGTCAAGCCATTGAAAGACCGAATAATTGGTCCGATTCGCGTCGACTTGCCCCTGGCTGGCCGAGGCCGCCCGCACAACGTTGTATGCTCAGTGGCGAGTCCGCATGCGATTGCCATCATTGTAAGCGAAGGTTGTCGGAGTGACGTCATTCAGCGAAAGATAGCATCAGTCTACCTGGAGTGTAGACCTTAATGTAAGGCTTGCACAGAGTGACGAGAGCACCCGGCATCCCAACCTAGTGCAAGCTTGATGAATTTGTGCAGCTTCATTCTTCTCGATCAGAGCTGAGAAAGATCTACGACGCTGGTTGACTGTGAACCGCTTCCTCTCAGCATTGCGCCCTCAAGTCACCTTCAAGAATTGCATTTGAGTGAGACATTTCTGATTCGGCTCGAGTGAGACTGGTTTTGATTGCAGAAACGGCATCAGATTGACTGCAATCGGTTTTTGAGTCAACTGAAGGTCGCGACCGCTTGCCCAATATCGGCCTGGTTTTTTCCGTGTCCTCAAGCAGGAGGAAGCAGCTTCTAACCTGCTATCTACCTCAGATCTGCATGAGAGTGTCTTTCTTCAGGGAAAAAGCGTGAGCGTTTAGTCAGCATTGTTCTGTAGGCTTGTCTGGGGAGAGCATCTCAAGCAAACTGCAGTATAGGCCGTGGCCCTTCAAATCCGGCTCGCGCACAGAGGTGCTATCTGTTTCTTTCCATGAGAGACTAACGGGCTGCTAATCAGCGGCTAACCCTCAGCTAGCAGAGGCTTTTTGGATTTGACAGGCGATTCGAAATGACTGTCAATTTCAGGCCGTCAAATCGTCGATACCTCTGAAGAGTTCCCTCTTTGGTCGTTCTCCGGGGAACAGCCAAAAAGCGAAGAGCCGAAGGGATGTTCGCTAGCAAGTCGTTCACAAAGTCTCTGGGTCAAAAGATGGCACCCAGGATCGCAACTAGTGGCGGCGGCATTCTCAGGCAGCTCCTTCTCGTGGTTCTGCTGTGCGCCCTTTTCTCCACCCCTTGGCTTCTCAACTGGGGGTCCAATACGGAACTTTTCTCGAGGCAAGTAACGATTTCGGGGGACTGGCCGGAATCCATCACACTAGATCAGCTCAAAGAGGCCTTGGCCAATGCGACGGGGGTTTTGACAGCCAGTCTTGAGAGCCTCGCTGACGACGGGAATGCGAGGGTAGTTGGCTCGTTGGAGCAGCTGATTAGGAAAATCCTTCGGAGCGAGTTTGAGCGGTTTGCGAACGCATCTCAATTGGGCAGGGGTGCTTTAACCAAGCCTCAATCAGCAAACCCGGCAGGAGCAGATAACTCCCTTTTAGGGACTTTGAGAGACGCAAACACGCCCCGGTTAGCGAACCCAGTAGATGGAACCCTGTGCGGTTATCCCAAACCCGAGTTGGCGGAGTATCTCGCAAGACCGCACGGCGATGGGCACCCCAACAAAACCGACGTTGCCCGAACTAACCGGTACTTTGTGAGCGGGCAGTGGAGAAACGTAACAGACGCATGGGCTGAAGTGGACGGACAGTATTACGTCGTTGGGAAGGAAACCGTGTGCGTCGTTGTCGCGGCAAACGGGGTCATGCCGTGCTTGGAGGGGGAGTGCTTCTTTCAGCTGCACGCACGACCGGGAACGACGGACATGGCTGTCGTGGCGCAGGTAAGAATTTGGGGTTTGGGTGTAGGTTAAGGCATGGTCTGGCGTTGGTCAACTTGAGGGGGGAGGGCTTCTTCCAGCTGCACGCGCGCCCCGGAACGACGGACATGGCTGGTTTGGATGTGGGTTGAAGACCTGGTTTGACATTGGTTAAGGCATGATTGGACGACTTGGAGGGTGAGTCTTCTTCCAGCTGCAGGCGCACCCGAGAACGACAGACATGGCTGTCGTGGCGCAGGTAAGGTTTTGGGGATCGGAATCGGGTTAAGTCATTGTTTGACGTTGTTCAGGGCGTGGTTTGATGTTGGTTGCCTTGGAAAAAGATTTCTTTTTCTATGTGCACGTGTCCTTGGAAATGGGTGACATGGCTGTCGTGGCTCAGTTATGGTTTTGGGGTTTGGGTGTGATTCTGGTGTGGTTTGGAGACTTCAGTAAGTGTATTAGGTTTCTTACGTATCTTTTCTACGGCTTTCGCTTTGGATACAATATGCAACTTTTATTGGGTTTGCAGAAGAGATGCCGTAATGCCGTAACGGCACAGTTTGCAAGCGACACCTGAAATTCGCTATAGGATGCAGATCTGGATTCGTGACAAGCGTGATGTCCGAACCTAAGCCATAATCATGAGATACTTCGACCGCACTGCAATGCAAGTAATCTTCCTGCTTTCACGAGTTGACGCCGCAAGAATTTTCTTTGCATGCCTCTCCACTTGCTGATATTGACTGGTTCCTTTTGCTTGGGTCCGAGACGCCTCCGCTAACACCCCCGGAAGCCTTCTCTCACGTTCTTCGGCGATCTGACTGAATCTGTCGGCTGATCCTCTCCTCTCGAAGCCTCCCTTCCCGGTCGGTCGACGGCAAACCCATTCTTCATCAGCTAGAGTTTTGTACAACCACTGAAATAATAGCTCTGCTTCAAGCTCACCTCGGATCCGATCACGGCAATTTTTTAAGTTTTCCGCAGATCCTCAGATCCAAAACTCTGAACCCGAAACCCCACTACCAGGTGATAGACTTCAACGAGTACGGGTTCATCGCGCCCTTGGACCTGAAGCCAAAGAACATCCTTGACGCTGGGGGCAACATCGGAATAGCGTCGCTCGTCCTTGGAATCATGTCAGTTGTCTTCCGTTCTCGTTTTCCGTTTCCTATCGGTTCGGTTCCCATTCCCTTGCAAACGATCGCCCTCGGTTGTTTTCGGCTTTTGTGTCCCTCGTTCTTTGTACTTATCAGAAAGCAGTCACCAAAGTAGAACGACTCTGTGGGCGGTCCCAATCGCGCGCCCTTTTGACATGAGGTCAGTAGCCATCTTTTAGTTGTGTGCATGTAAAGACTGGGTTGAGGTCGGGGAGAGATCCGGTTGAGATTGGCGACTGGAGTCCCCGTTCTTATTCAATCCCCTTAACTTAACTTTGTCCGTCCCGCAACTCTGTCGTTTCAATTTGAGCATCAAATTTTGACTCAGTCATTCGCGAGCCCATCACGCTGGAGCCCAACTCGAATAACACCGAATCCTTAAACGGAACCGTCCATTTGCAAACGTTGATCTTCTTCAGATACTGTGTACATTATATGTCAAAACGATTTAGACGTTCATCGCTTCATATTATTTGCTCCGCCCCTCAGGTGGCCTCCGCTCCGCTCGCATCATTACGCTGGAGTCAAGTCGGAGAATTACCGGGTCCTCACAAAAAAGGTGCCCTCACGAGAAGTGTGATTTCAGCAAGAACTTTGTACGTTGCGAGTTTTTCGTCAGAGCAATACATACGTCCGTTGCTTCCTATTTTGGTCCGCCCTCAGGTAGCCCTCCGCTCGCGTCATTACGCTGGAGCCCAACTCGGTCGCGATTATCAAAATCCATAATAACTATGTACATTCTGATCTTTTATCCAGAGAAGTATCCATCTATTAATGCAATTGGATGCTCCGCCCCCAGGTGGCCCTCCGCTCGTATTGTCACGCTGGAGCCCAACTCGGAGAATTACAAGGTCCTTACCAAAAACGTGCCGTCGCTCCCCAACGTGACTCCCGTGCACGCCGGACTGTGGTCCAAGCACGCGCAGCTGGTGATTGAGCCGAATGACCGTCGGGACTGGGGCTTCGTCGTGAGTGAAGCGACTCTTCTGACGCATCTCTTCTTCTTCTGGATATCTCGTGTTTCAGTTCCTTTTTTCAGTATCGCATTTTTGTTCCTTTTTGCTCTGCCACTTCCTTCCTCAACTCTCTTTGTCGCAGATTTTCTTTTCGTTCTGATTCGCTCTCTGTTTCGCTCTTAAAATTATAATATGTTTTAACAAATCAAAACAAGTAGTTTTTCCCCTTTTCTCTTTCTCGTACAATATGCTTCGTAACTAATCCCCTTTTTCTTCCGCTGCTTCTCTGTCCCTTCTCTTTGTCGCCGGTATTGTCTCGTTCAAAATCGTTTTCTTGTGTCTTTTCTCTTCCGCTACTTTCTTTATCTGTGTCGCTGGTTTGTTTGCTTTTCATCCGCGAAAGCGGAGGTGCGCAGGCGCTTCGGAATTGGCTGCCCCGCAGAAATTTTTGTGCAATATACTGCGTTAGGATGGATACAACTGGGCCTGCTCCCAAAGCTCCGAAAGCTCCGAAATCGCAACACAGCTAATAAGTTGCTGCTTAATCAATATAAGAACAAAGATCTGAACCCTCAAAATTCGAGGAACGCCTCCACGTCGATTAGGAACTAGCATGGAGTAGCTAAACCTTTCTAGTGAATAGTCTCACCGGCCGCTTCTTCGAGAAAGAAACGCTTCCTTGTATTTGAGAGTTGGAGCTCGCTCAAACCCGTGGGCGGACGGCTCTAAGATCAGACACCGCCTGAGATTGGGGACCCATAGCAAGTTGCAAGTGCTAACCCAAACGAGCGACGGTGTCCAGAACATACATCCAATGTGCCACGTGTCATCGCGCAGGTGGCGAACATTCACGTGCCACGTGTCATTGCTAGATGGTTTGAGCCGGCAAAGATTCACATGCCACGTGTCATTGCGCGGGCGACTGAGAGGTGAATGGTTGACAAGCCGCGCTTTATTTTGCAGGTGACTGAGCCGACTGTTGCGACGCCCCTGGAGCTCCTAAAGGACGCAATGACCGGACTGTCCGTCCCCTCTGTAGTGGACCTTTTTGGGGTGACGGAAGGATTTGACTTTGTCAAGATGGACATCGAGGGTACGGATGGTACTTCGCACCTCCTTTTTTATTACCTTTCCTTCCTCGTGAGTTTTACGCAATTTCAATGGCCCTTGACACAGTCAATCTTGTCGAGATTGTCGCCCTGCTCCAGCTTACTTCCTTATGATGAGAGGATGGCTTCGGTACTTTCTTTTTGCTTCCTACCTTTCTACTTGATTGCTCCATTCTGTCCGCTCCTCCGTCTCTGTCTTGTTTGCGTGTGACGATGTATCCTACTGTTGCTGCAGTGCACATGTGGGTATGTCTAGGCAAGTATAGAGAAAAGCGTCACGCTGAAGAGGCGTCATCTCCATGTAACATTGACGTACGTCGCGTCGCAGATTAGGTGCTTCTTTACTCCCTTCACTCCTACATGTTACTCGCTGTTCTTTCACGTGCTAAAATCCAGAGATGAGGATCGACAATTTTCAGATGAAAATGGCGTCGGATCTGGAAGTGCGAATGATTGAGGTGTTCTGGCAGGATCGGAAGCGACGGTTTTCAAACCATCCCCTGACAACGACCTGACTTGGATAGAAAAAGCGGACGTCCTTCTTGTCGAGTTCCACGAACGGTTCGACGAGACGGGCAGCGTCGAGCTTGCGAAAAAGGGTCTGATAGCCCACCCCCTATTCAAACATAGCGTCGACTACGAGTTTGACGTCTTCCTTAATCGAGCGAGCAACCTCAGTTTTACGTAGGCGCCGACTGTATGAACCAAATCTTGGCTGCATTGGCAGCCCTCTCCGTGTGTCTAGCTAGAGCAAGTGTCGACAAAAACTTTGCAGGCTGGAACTTGGTCAAAATTCGACGGATTGGGGACCCCACTTTATTACATGCAAGATATTCCAGGATAAATGAACTATAATGTTTTGGTTATATCATCGTCCTCATGCATGCATGAGGTATGACTGCTCGTCGCCCTCAATTCATATGTTGTCGGAGGGCCCTCCAGGACGCGGTTGAGCCGCACTTACTTGCGCTGCACCATATGGCCCGGCCTGCATGCGGTGCACCTTGCCTCTAGCTGTAGTTTCGAGAACCCATGCATGGGGATTTAAGCGCATGCCTCAGACATATCCCATGTAATCCCACCTCGATCGACTATTTCGGACGCAAATGATCAAATCCTGCAATTCGTACGGTCCGGATTGTCAATCTCCGCATGAACGATTGTGCAGAGCTAGTGCAGGGAGGCCGATCGGACCAGGCTGTGCGATGCATGGCTCGATGCCAGCGCGGTTGTATAGATCTCTGCATTTTCAGTGCATCGATAGTAATTCGTGCTGAGCACATGGCACAAGCAACCTATGGTGGGTATCGGCGGTCTCGATCGCGCGACGGTCCGGTCACAAATTTGCATCACCGGTGTGTCGCGTCGCGACAATTACTGTACGCGGTACTGACGATCGTGCAGACCGGTACTTGAGAATCCGGTCCGAGTTCATGAATTAGAATCTGTCTGACATTCCGATCGTCAGAAACTTCCGGAGTTTCCGGCGGTACGGTACCGATCAAGTCTGACCGTACGTGAAATTTGAAAATCATGGTTTCGATCGGAAGTTCCGACTCGAACCACCCTAGAGTACCGCGGTACCTAACTTGAAAGGAGAGTGCAGAAGATGGAAACGGGAGTGTAGGGAATGGCGCTTTTTAGAAGCAAGCAATGGCGGCCAACTTTGCAGCCACGATGGTGCTTCTTCCGATTTGTCCTCAACATAACAAGATGTTGGAGCTTCGAAGGAGCCTTCATGACGCTCTCCCAACATTTTTTTCTGCTTGTCAGAGGTTTTTATAAGCTGCATATGGCTCTTCTTTGCGTGCCAATTTGATGCTCCTCTCAAAGTGTAAAACCTGACACTGTCTAAGAATCTCCTCACACTTACTTACGGCCCGGCAAAATTTTTCTGAGTATTTGTACCGCCCGAGTAACATAAACCTGAGTAGCCGTGACGCGAACCGCCGGTAACACTGACGATATTCGATACGCGCTAAATCGATTTTGTGGCGGCCGGAGTCGGAATCGACTCGGCCGGTACCCACCATAGGTAGCTTGTGGGGGAATGTACGCGATCGGCCAGGGCAAGAGCGCGCGGCACAAATTGCAACATTGCAATTGAGGCGCGCCTAGTACAGCAGATTGCATGCATCGAATCATGGTACAAACGTGACGAACTTCAATCGTTTGCAAGTCGCACTAGGCTAATAAAAGCTCGATCATTTCCGGGTTTGCCGCGATCGGAGCAACAAGCTAGATCTGCATGCCAATTGGTTCGATGCGCGCCGGAAACAGATGCATGCCGGCTATGATCGGACCATCGCAACCGTCGTGGCCGCCACGAACACTAACGCATACTGGATTTGGACTCCGTTTCTGTATCCAGCTTGAGTGACCAGCCGCACGCCTTAAGCTCTTGAGAACAGCTACCATGCTTTGTTATAACATGCTCTCCCGTCCACACTGCCAGCCATTGTACGGCAGTCTTTTAAACAACGACTGTCCGGTCACCTGATTAACAAGGATGCGTGCAATGAAAACCTTCTCCTGTGCGGTCACCTTTCGGTCTTGGGTTCGTGCTTCGAATCTATTTGCCGGCTCAACTTCTCTACATCAGCCTCCCAAACCGGCAACGGATGCGCCTCGGTATTAAACACGTATCTATCAAGCGGCAACACATCCGAGTCGGACAACAGCAGGTACAAGTACTTCAAAGTCTCTCCCAAAAAGAAGGTTTCCATCTTATCCCTCTTGGGGGCAGGGATTTTGGTCACGTCATGGAGTGACGAGTAGCCCCCCGTGGCGACTTTCGCGTGCGCCTCGAGGCTTTTGAAGATGTCCCATCCCCATTGTCGGTACTGCTCGTCGCCCGTGATCCGGTACAAGACGAACAGCGACTCGACTGTCTCGGGACGTAGCAAGTTGTGCCGATCCAAAGGCTGTATGACAATGTCTTCTAGGTACTTGCTCTTCGGGTTTCCGGGAGGCATGCCGTGCACGCCACTGCAAAGCAAACCGACGATAGAGCAGCCGTCAGAGAGGGCTCCGTCACGCGTTTGAACTCGAGTTCCACTCTTGGACTTTCCATGCAACCTGCACGTATCTGGGCTCCGTTGATCTCGTGAGGCAAGCAGATGACAGCAACTAAAAAGCAGATCGCTCAATCCTGTCCAACCAAACAAACCGGATCCGGTGGCAGAAGTCGTCGAGCGGGGGAAAGAGCCATCGAACCGTTGAAAGCTGCTGCAGCGGAGGCGAAAGCTGGACAAGAAGACATCCTGGCCATATGCACCCTCAACATTCCCGGTTTGTCCCCAGCACGAACTGTCAGCCCCTTCACTTCTCCACAAGTGATTGAGATCTCTGGGAAACCTCTGGCTAAATGAAAACGGAGGATCTTGACAACTTGCACGTGAAAGATGGTTCGCCGTTGGTCCACCGCCAGAACACCCACAGGTTATCGCCGTGACCTCACAGCTGGGACTCTCAGACACATAGACGGCAACTTTTTCAAGGAGCAGCTCCTGCAAAGACAGCTACAAGCTCGCACTCCTTGATCCTTTCGTCTTTTCGCCTGGTCCATGTAATCCGGTCAAAGGCTGTCGCGTTCAACCAGCATCTGCCTCTGCTAGATGCAGCTAGGTTCCTGCGGTACCACCCCTTGTCAGCCAACGCGCTATCAGTGAGCCTCTGACCGTCCGCTCTCTCTTCACCTCACCCTTCCTGGGTCCAACCAAACATTACATCCACGTGTCAACCCCACAAAACGCAAACAAATTGTATACTCACCCCCCTATGTTGAAGTACGCAATCTCAGGCGCCAGCCCCGTGATAGTGACTTCATACATCGCGTAGCACGTGCGGGTAAGCTCCTGCGCAACCCGCAGGTCTTCCTTGTCCACGTCAGAAAAGTCGCCTGCTGACATCGCCTCCTCGACAGTGCGGCCTTTCGTGGCGCCCAACGCAAGCGCACCCGCCAGAAAACACACCTGAAACAAAGGGAAATATTTCAAGGATTCGAAGTGTTGCGTTCTATGTCCATTTCTCCGTGCTCCTTCGTTTCGTCTACTTTCCTCGTTGACTTTACGATTTCGAAGCTGTCTATTCTGTGTGCGGCAAAGTCGGCCGCCGGAACCGCTTCAACGGTACGCCCAAAGCAACGGCACTCCCGAAATAACAGACTGGAAGGCAGGGAATCATCACTCTCCTTCCTCTTGCTCTGTCTTTCCGTCTTTCCTCCTTGTCGACTTTACATGTCAATCCGTCTTTCCTCCTTGTCGATTTCACATGTCAAGATATTGCGCAGAGTAGTCGGCCGCTGACGTCACCTCTTCAAGCAGCACCTGGTAGGCCTACGTTGGAAGCGAGGGCGTTCGCCAAGACTCAGATTCGAAAATAACAACAAAGAAGCACTCGTCTCTCCGATTAGCATGTTATCAATAAACGGAAAAGCGGCAGGCATGGCCACCTCTACGACACGGCCGGCCACGGCGAGTGCCCAGCAAGACAAGTACCTGAAACCGCGGATCCCTGTAGTTGGTACTCAAGAAAAGCGGCCAGCTGACTGAACGTAGCGCTTACGTCCTTCTCAAGTTCAGGGGTTGGACGACGCTCACGAAGCTCTTTAGGTCAAGAATAAAGTGCGTAAATATCCTTGACTAGGATAGTCACCAATTTACGCGTCTTGCGTAACAGCACGGCCTGCAGTAAACGCTGCCGCTCTTCCCCTTTACCGCGCACCAGATGAACCTTGGACAATAGTTCCGCCCGCAGTCCGTCCGGCCCTCACTTGACTTCCGAGACCCCCTGACCAAACGCAGACAAAAGGCGGGTCCGTTCGAACTCTCATCAGATGATCCGTCTTGGAAGACAGTTCCGCCCGCAATCCGTCCGGTCGCTCCCCACGAAGAGCAGCCCGGAAGGAAAGAAAGAGCCCAGCAGACGGAACAGGAAGATATTCCAAAACCGTGAACCCTCACCAAATGGTCCATTTTGGGCGACAATTCCGCTCGCAGTCCGTCCGGCCGCTCGCCCACGAACAGCAGCCCGGACGGAATGGAGGAGCCGAGCAGGCGGCCCTTGACGCCGGCCATCGACTCGTCCCACATCTCACGCAGCCACCGCACGTCGGAGCTCTCACCTGCGGAGAGTGAGCGTTAATTTCACTTGTGACTTGGTAATAGAACATGGGAGCCCTTTCCTGCAAAAAGTGGATGATAGTATCTTTTGACTGACTTGTACTATTGGAAGCTCGTCGGCGAAAAGCGAGTAGTAAGGTGACCTGAATCACGCCGGAAGACTTGCCCACGTTGAGTGCTTGACATCAACAAAACAGATGGGATAAGAATAGTACCCAACTTTGTTACCTCGGGTCATCCGCATAGGTCGGAGGGGTTGGATTGGGGCGTTGGACTCACTCTCTCTTCCAGTACCTTCTCGCTAAGCATCGACATGCTTTCCCGCTATGTAAATCGCGCACAAGATCCATCGACTAGCCGAAAAGGAGGAACCCGACATCAATTGCACACGTTTTCAGCTCAAACGTCGTCCTCATGCCAGAGGCCCCGCCAAAAATTCTTTCATAGGGGGTCACGCTTACCTGACTCCGCACCCCCCCGCTGCATCCACACCTTGATGAGGTACTCGTAGTAGCTGTCGCCGCGCGACCCGAGCCGGATGTTGTTTCCGTCAAAATGGCCGGAATGCGGGTTGATGAAAATCGGCACCAAGCCGTCGACGCTGTGCTGCTTTTGGATGTGCTTGACCACCCCGAGAGCGGCGTCGCAGTACCGGGGGTTATTGGTTAACCTGGAGAATAGTTACGTGTCAGGAGGGTATAAGCAGCAGGTTACAAGAGGTTATGACCAGGTTGAAGGAAGGGAATATGGTTACGAGTGAGAAGGGGTTGGGGCATGAGAGGTTGAGGGACAAGTTAGGTTGCGCGTCGACTGAGAACCTACTTGGCCTCCAGTGTTTCTTGGTAGTACCGATAGGTAGGAGGTACGGTACTTTTCAAGCCATATTACTCATCTGGTTATGTACCTTGCGCTACCACGTGGATCCGAAAAGCCATCCGATTGGCTAAGAAATCTACGAAGCTTTTTGCTGCTTTTCGGTCGACCCGCACCCTTAAAGCTAAAATTAGAGCGAGCCTACGGGAGCCCTGGGCGATAGCAGGCGATGTCAAACGAATAACGGTGGTCACCTGCTACTTTCAGTGGGCTCGGTCAGCTTAAGAGGCGCCACAGTCTTGGACACTGTCGATTGGCCTCGATTCAGTCGAGGCTTTTCGAAAGGTTGGGTAAAGGTGAGGGGATCAGGAACAGCGACTGGTGGCAAGTGCTGATTGTGAACACGTAAGGCTCGACCGTTCAGGAACAGCACGCAATGAAGACCCATGTCCAACTAACCGGATGATCGGCAAGTGAGGGCGGAGTACTGTCGTACAAGTTAAGAGAATTTCAAGGACGTCTGTGATCAATTCACTTACGCGGCGTTTTTTGCCGGTAAGAGAAACCGTTAGCTGAGACCGGTGGTCGCACATGGGGCAGAAGTACAGCCTCTGGAGAGGCTCTGAAACGCAATGATGACCTCGGCTGCATTCAAGTAGGCAAGTGACAACCTGCAAATCGTTCTGCTTGGTATCCTTGTCCTAAAAACAACCTGCGACCCTCAGAACGATGGAGCATCTGTTTTGGAAAATCAAAAAAGCAAGCAATTTAGAGCGAGAAAGTTGCTAGCGAACCATCCGTTTCAAAAAACACCCCACACTTCGCCAGCCAGCACACGCTTGTGAGCACACACAGCTTTCTGCTGACACGTGTCGAGCTTGAATCGACCATGAACGCCTCACTTGCTCAGGTAACAAAACTCCAGGCCCAAAGTCGCCACCTCCGCGGTGCTGCTCGACCCCCCGTCAAACTGCGCCGGCTTGCCCTCCTTATTCGCCAGGTGGACGTCAGAGAACGGCACTGCCGTCGGACTTGAGAACGCTGACATCAGCCGCTCCCCCAGGTCCTCTGCCCGCTTTAGGTACACCTCAGGGGGGGGTCCCCTCCCCTGCGATCTCACCGCCCCCCCCGCAAGCGCCAGGTCCGCGCCGCCCCCCCCGCTGAGATGGTACGCGCTCAACAACCCCCCCAGGACGCGGATCGTGGTTTCGAACAGGTTAACGTAACCCTGGCCCGCTAAGCGGCCCGGCAGCTCGCGGTCGATCCAGTTTCCGGCGTCCGAGACAATGTCTCCGAGGCCCATGATCATTGCGGTGTCGAGGGCGTCAACAATTGTCGCGCCTAAACCGCCCAGGCCGTCCTCCCCTTGGCGGCTCTCCGGCCGCAGCTCGTCGTGTCCCCACGCGTGCTTCCGGTACGCCCCCCATGAGTCCTCAAAAGCTGCCACGACTAGTTGCCGCCTTTTCTCCCACTCGGCAGAGTGTGAACCGGCCACCTTGCTGGGGCTTTTGATCACCTTGCCGACGGGCTCTTCTTTCTTGCCTGCGCCAATACTTGGTTCATCCTCCTTGCTTGGGCTTTTGATTACTCTCACCACTGCGTCCCCCTCATTCTCATCCCTCTTCCACTGCAAACCAGCGTCTTCTTCCAGCTCTCCCCCCCCGCTTCTGGCGGCGCCTGATCCCCCTCCCTCGGCTTCTTTCCGAATCAGCCCCCCCGTGTCAGAAATCCTCGTGCCGTCTTGACCTTGATCATCTTCTGCAACACCATCTAGAGACTCCTGCACTTCGACAGCGTCTCTCTCCTTGCTCGTCTTGCCGGCCTCAACCTTCCGCCCCCTCAGCCCCTCCTTTGCCTTCTCCCCGTCCCCGCTGCGCTCTTCCGCTCTTTCCGTGTGGACCTTGTCCTCCTTCTTTGGCGCCTCGTCCAGCTCGTGCAACAGATCCGCCAACTGTTCTATCTTCGCCTCCTTTCGAGGCTTACCCGAACCCTTCTCCTCCGCAGGTTTGGTCCAAGGCCCGTCGTCCGGATCCTCCGCAAGGCCCAACACTTCGGCGTTCAACACCGAACCCTGCATGTCCCCAGACTCCCCTTCGCTGACCTCCTTTTCTGCCTCTCCCGTCTTGCCAAGATCCTCTTTCCGTGTGTCTCCCTCCAAATCTCCCCTCCTCAATCGTCCCCAATCTTTGCCCCCCGCATCTCCCTCCTGGCTTTGCACTTCGCCACCGCTTTTGTCACCCTCCGTTTGCGAAACGCGCTCCTCACTGAAACCCTCCTCCTCCACAGCCAAAGGCAAGAACCGCTTGCCCCCAAAGGCAACACGTGGAATCGCCTCTACCGATGGCAGCGGCTTGGCTTCAGCCTCCTTCAAAACTGCCGTGTCGCTCAGCTTGTTGGTCGTCGATAAGGAGTCCTCTGAGGGGAGTGCGGTGGCCGTGTCGTCAGCGGTGGAGCTCGCGGGGGCATTTGTGTTTGAAAGCGACCAAAAGACGAAAAGCGCCACAGCAGCGAAGAGTAGGAGCACAATTAGCTGGCGGATGAGGCGCCCCTCCTTGCGCAGCAGCGTCTGGAAGAAGAATGATGTTTGTTAGGAAAGTATCCACAAGGCTAATCATAGGGCTAACAATAAGGCTAAGCATCGAAGGCCTTGATAATAAGGATAGAGCTGACCATCAAAGGCCTTAAACATAAGGGTAACCATAAGGCGAATCAACAGCTAAACAGAACGCCAAGGTCAGTAGGCTGGGCAAACTGCTTCTGAAAGCTGCCCCTTCTGGTAAATGCAGCTGAATGTGGAACTAGAGCGTCTAAGGTGTATTCCAATCTTCGCAAAGTGCAAGCTTTCCTCAAGTATTTGCACTTAGTGGTTCAGATCTGATTCTTCAACCTCATGAAGAAGGGAGCAGCATCTGCACCACAAGCAGACGAAGCCAAGCTTCATCAAGCTTGTTCGCATTGATTAAAAGTTCTGACTTATTGCACAGCGCTTGTCAAAAGTTTCACGCAGCTGGGTGATTATTGGATGACACTGACTCTCATCAGACGAGTTTGTCTGTAGCGCTTAGCAATTACAACCAAAGCAGTGAGTTCAAAGGGTTGGAGGGGTCAGTACGACCCTCTGAGGGGATTCAAATTGAAGCAACGTACTGCGCAGCGACAGTATGAAGATTGCGTTGTAGTGGCCCCATCTGTGGGCATGTTTTGTAATGAAACAAACATCTGCATGGATATGCGACCAACATAATGAGACCAATTTTCTCTTAAAAGAAGGCGTCCAACAGAGGAACTGGAATATTTTGCCTGTCTGGATACAGCTGCGTCTTGTGACTTTTCTGAGATCTACGAGTAGGTTAGACATGAAGAAACAACAGTGAGAAATGTTGCAAATCAGGGAAATTGCAGAACAACAAAGTAAAGACAAAGGTCTCAAAGGTCTGTCTTTGATGCAATAAATAGATGATGATCGAAGTTGTGAGGGCCAGCACGCTTGGATCACCTTAAGGATGCCCCCACGCCGTCCCTTCGCATTGTCATAGCGATCCCGGCGGCTAGTTGGCAGCATCTTGAGTATTGCTACTGAAACCACAACAACTTTCCGGTCTCTGGACAAGGTCTCTCAGCGATTCAATGCGGTCACTCCCTCAAATCACAGGCCACCTCAAATACACATATTGACAGAGTTCGAGCTTGCTTTCCTCTCATATGATGACAAGGATCTGTCACCGGTCCGCCTCCGCTGAGCTAAGCACAGGCTGCGTTGCTTGAGATCTCCGTAAGCAGCAATTGCAGCGCTGTCCGCACGCAACTCCCTGCTGAGATGCTCAGAAGCTGGCATCAAGGTCATGAGTAGAGAGGCTCTACACATGGAGACCATCATACAGCAGATTACAACTTCCCTGGCGCTTCTCCTTGCTGCCTCATGCCAATATGAATCAGGTCCACTGCACATGGAACAGCATGTCCTTTCTCTTGATCAACAGTTCACGTCAGGTTGAATACAGGCATACAAAACCGGGTTTGGGGTAACCCAGCACGTTCCGGAGAGGAAACGGAACTCGCTGCGGGCGGTTGTCTGTCTGGTAGCTTGCATCCGCTTCAAAATTTCCAGCAGCGGAATGACGGTTAAACTCAAGGTTAGGTCGCCTCCAACAGTCCTGCAGGTTTGGCAGACAAGCAGCTTATTAATGGCCTATAGACATCGATTTCAGGCTTTTGGAGAAGGTGGAAAGGGGCGCTCGAAGAGCGTTGGTGGATAGGTGTGCTGCTGTTTGTCCATCCCTGCTTGTCGTCAAGCTAATCAAAGCGAGCCAGTTGCGCATCCGTGAATAGAGGGTTTTATTATTATTTTCTTTCTGGGGCTTGGAAGCTGACTGACTGACTTAAAGGGGATTCTCTCAGCATCTTTTTGGCAGGTGTAGGGGAGCGCTTGCGGGGCTGCACAGAGCAACGTCCGATATGCTGGGAGGTCGAGCGTTTGGGGGTGGGGGTTTTGGGGGGGGTCCTGTAGGGACTAATGGGAGGGTTAGCAGGGGGTAAGTGGCTGCAAAACAGGTCTCCTCTTTCACCCAAGGGAGCAGCTTTTGTTTGGACAGGAACAAGGATGCATGGTGCTAAACTTGTGGTCGGCGGTTTTGCATAATGGTTATGTTAATACCATGGTGATCCTGGATTTTGGACTAGCTTGGTAACCATGGAATCTGGACTAGCTTGCTTCACTTGCGAGCTGGCTTCTAGCTTTTAGTGAACAAACACGCTGCGGATCCCCTGTGGATGTTCCTAGTCAAAGGCTGCAGGTAGTCTCAACAGGTGCAGAATACCTGAGTGGTTGCAGGCAGAGTAGACGCTCACGTCAATGGGTCTTCATTACCACCGCACTAGGGCTAACTCTTGGCGGGGTGCCATGTTTTCTCAAGGGATTTTGGTCCTGGGAGGGGCAGAGACTTTGACCCGGGGTATGGCGACCTCCCAGACCCCAAGCGGCAGAGAGTGCTGGAGCCGCCAATTGGAGGACCGGGGCCGTTCTTTGGAGGGGGACCCCCTGCGCGGGGGGGGCTACCAGGCCCAGGATTTGGACCGGCAGGTGCTCTGGCGCCCCCTGGGCCCCTCCCAGTCAGGCGGGAGTTCCCGGTGGTGAAGCTGCGGGGGCTGCCGTTTCGGGCAAATGAAGTCGACGTGGTCGAGTTCTTCCAGGGGCTCGACGTGGTCGACGTGCTGCTCGTAAGGAATGCGGAGGACGGGAAGTTCAACGGGGACGCCTTCGTGGTGTTTGGGGCAGCAGTGCAGGTCGGCGGCCTATTTGGAGCTTCTGCTTCTGTTCCAAGTTTTTGGGCTTATCTGTATTTCGTGATCAGTTGCTTGAAGGAATGCAGCTACCAGCGTATCCATGTGCTATGCTTGTAGAGAGTATCTCCATGTGCTCTGGTCCTTGGTTGGAAAAGGAAGGTGTTTCACTTTTTGGACAGCAATTGCTCCCAGGAGTCGGCACATGCACACCTACAAACATGTGTTAAGTTCCCCTCAGGATAGAAGATGAGAAGCCCATTCGCTGCCTTCTTCATGCAAGGACATTTGGGCACCAATCGCAGCCCCGTGCTCCTGTAGTTTCCTCAGTCAATTCCCTCGGAAGGAGTGCAGACTTCCAGCTCTAAGCGGTTGGCTGTCTTTGAGAACTGACCACATTTCTGCGCCCGCTGTGTGAGAAGCACGTTTAGCGGCTTTAAGCATCGAATCCTTTAGCCCTCTCCTTCTGTCTCCAATGTTTACTTTCGTTGCGTTTGCATTTGCTGTTGGTTTGTTTTTTTGCTACTCCTACTCCATCCTGACCGCTGTTTATTTTCTCACCTGTCATCTCACCTCTGCTTTGCACAGGTCAACTTCGCTCTCCAGAAAAACCGCCAGCACATGGGCCGCCGCTACGTCGAGGTCTTCCCAACCAAAAAGTCGGACTACTACAAGGCTGTCGCAGAGGAGGTCAAGCAGGGGGGTCCTGTCGACCTCCCCCCAGTCCAGGACCTCGCCCCCCCCCGCGGTGGTTTCCTACCCGGCCCTGGCGGCCCCCCTCCGCTTCGAGCCCCCATGAGAGATGACCGTTTCCGGGGGGAACGGGACATGAGGGTTAGGGAGCGCACGCCCGAGCGGAGGGACTACCCTGAGCGAAATAGGGGCCCCCCTCCTATGAGGAGCGCCCCTCCGATGATGCAGGGCCCTGTTATGGACCGGGGCAACGAGTTCACGGTTGTCAAGCTGAGGGGCCTGCCGTACACCGCGAGCAAGCAGGACATCATCGAGTTCTTCGGCGAGTTCGGGCTGAATGAAGACAGCCTGCATATTGTGACGTCAGCAGACGGCAGGTGAGCTTTGGGGCTGGAGAAGGTTGGAGGAGAAGTTTGGCACGGCCAACCAATTCGCTGATCGCGGTCAAGCTTTGCAAGCTGGCATGCTCGTGCACTTCAGTCCTTTTCAGGCGTGCAGTGACTGAATGTACATGCGGTGGCAAAGATTCTTGGAAGACAACATCTGGTAGAATCATTGGTCGTCTGATGGTATCTGTTTGTGTGCGCTTGTCTTTCTGCGGATTGCTTACTAGGGCCTCTGTAAGACATTTCCAACCACGGTTGCTCTTTGTTTGTGTGCGTGTGCAAGCCTCACCTTGAAATTGCACAGTCCAATGAGCTATTACTGATGGGAGCTGATAAGCGGCTAGGGTGTCAAGCTTTGAGGAGGCTAGCCGTTACTGGATTACAAATCCACACGCGCTTGTGCATGTCTTAAGCATGCTTGCATCGTCGTTTCGATTCCTCACATCCGTCTTTGCTATCTTGCCTTGCCAGGTCAACTGGGGAGGCATTTGCCGAGTTCAACAGCACGGGGGATGCAAGGAGGGCGCTTGAGAAAAATAAGCAGATGATTGGCTCGCGGTATGTGGAACTGTTTCCGTCCTCACGAGAGGAGGCCACAAGGGCAGCCACAAGTCGTATCTAAGCATCGAGTCTGAGAAACGCTTATCGGACATTGGGTCTCAGAAACGCTCATCTACCGTATAGATCTAGAAATTGCAGTATAGGAAGTCAGTGTTGCCTCCCAAGTGTTGCGGGGAGTGGTAGCGCTTACATGCAAAGGAATCAACAAGGATGTATCATCATGGCATGTGCACCTCATCTGTTGTCTCCTTTGATGAATCACCGATTGCATGTGTATGGAAATTGTTTGCGTTTTGTTGATTCTGTCCGATTGACTTGGTCATTGCATTTGAAGCGGTGATGTATGGTCACCAAGCCTCAAAACGGATGTTTCAGTGCAACTTGCAGAGGCGAATCATTTCTGAACATGGAATGTGAATCTAATCTTCGCTACACCTGGCACAACACAAGACAATGGCGGCTCGACGCCAAGTCTTGCAAGATCGCATGCCACTCTTGCTAATTTCATAGATTTGGAGGTCACAGACATGCGAAGCCCCAGCTTGTCTCAAGACTCAATGACAAAATGCTTTGATTGGAGATGGGCAAATGAACTTACAAGCAGCATGATGTCCGCTGGCGCCTGCGCTGTCAAATCTGCTTTGATGCATTCAATCTACAATGCCAATGGTTCATGCAACTGAATTGTCACCAAGTTCCTAGTACGGAGACAACCGAAACCAAGCTTGCCAATGCCATTGGCCACCAATGGCCAGTCTTGAGCTGCCTCGAGACGTTTGGGTTTGCTCATGCAGCATTGAATCCAAGGGAAGCCTGGAGCTTCAAAGAGGAAGCCTAGAGCTCCAGTCCGTAGGCTTCAAGCAGCTTACGGCTCGATTACCGGTACGGTCCCTTACAACCTTGTACCGTACCTTGCTTCAGCTCTGCTCGTCGGCTGTCTCTAGCCGCTTTGTGAAGTTGCAGGGCGCCGTCAAGGGTCTGCTTCTCGATTACGTCGGGCGCTCTATCATCACAGCCATTTGAGACAAAGGAAGCAGGATACGGTGCTGACTGAACGCAAGTTGTGAAGCCCCCTATCCTGCAAAGATGGATCGGTTGCAAAGAATCTTCCAGTCTGGTGCCGGCGGGGGTGCAGGGATGGGTGGAGGCCCACCCGCTGACGCTCCCATGGTTGATACGTCGGAGCAGGTGTACATCTCGTCGTTGGCCCTTCTGAAGATGCTGAAGCACGGTGAGCTTTGATGTCCTGTGTGGAGTGTGCCGAGTGGCTAGCTCAAAGCGCCAAGTATTAGTACTTTGCCCTAAGGCTGGATGATTGAACGTGCGAATATGAGCTGATTCCATCAACATTCGTAATTCCAGCTTGCCAAAAAGGCCTTGTGGGTGCTCTGATTCTCAAGCTGGAGGATGCTATGCGGCAAGTTTTCCTGATGAAATTTAACAACAAAGCTGGGGTTCCTGCTCTCTTATCATGAGTTCTAAGCTGCCGTCCTAAGAGAATGCCCAAAGACGACGTGGACCCGGCATCTAATCCTGCTAGGCAGGATAACTAGAGTTTTCAGAAGGAGAGTTGGCTGCAAGCTTGCACGTTTACATTGGCAGATTTAGTGCCACACACCTGAGCATTCAATGAATGACGTAAACAAGCTGATCAGAAGCTACAATTATTCCTTCTTAGCTACTGTATTTTTCTGAGCCCATGCTTCAAGAGAATCTTTTTCTGCCGGCTTGGTGGTAAGCTGCCTAGAGATTGTACTGACTCCAAGCAAGTGAAACCTTGAGGTTGGATGCCAGCTCATCAGGATCTTGTTAAACCCTTGGATGATCACCAATAGCTGGCGGTGGAGGCATCCGTGCGCTCTTTGTTACTTGGTTGCGGAGCAATATAACATTCAAGGAGCCCTCATACTTTCTCGTTGGCGCATATCAAGACGTACTTTGATGATCCAGCAGTCAAGAGCAGCTGCAGCCGAGCTGCTGTAAAGACACTGTCTTGAAAAAGAGTCCAGATTGCACCAACAGATGTTTTTGCAAGCGATTTGGTATCAGTTTGACTTCAAAGGCCTTAAACACTCGGTCTGTTTCTTGGGGCTCTCACAGAAACTTTCGCTGAGAGTCATACATACATAGTGCTTGACGTGGTCAAGATGCAGTTGAGGGATAAAACAGACTAAGACATCCTTTGTCTGAGGTCACAGCGTAGTGTCACTGTGAGCTTCTGAGGAACTTCAGATTAAAAACACTCATGCGAAGCACTGGAGTCGAAAACATTCCTCAAAAGGGGAGTGGAAGACATTGATAAAAGTCATTTTGGGAACACAGGGGGGGGGGCGCCAGTGGGCAAGTGGCCACTACCAACCCATAAAGAATCTAGGCACGCGACTTGGCATGCGGGGGGGGGGATGATGAATATTTTGAGGATCGTTGAACTAATATAACCTTACTCGTTAACCGGTTCTTCTTTTGCAGGCCGAGCGGGCGTCCCTATGGAGGTGATGGGCCTGATGCTGGGGGAGTTTGTGGACGACTACACGGTGCGCGTCGTGGACGTTTTTGCGATGCCGCAGAGCGGGACTGGCGTCAGCGTCGAGGCGGTTGATCCCGTCTTCCAGACGGAGATGCTGGACAAGCTCAAGCAGACGGGGCGCCCCGAGATGGTGGTCGGGTGGTACCACTCTCACCCGGGGTTCGGGTGCTGGCTGTCGGGAGTGGATATCAACACGCAACAGGTACGTAGGACGTTTTATTCTGGATATGAGTCTGTTGTTTGTGAGGATCGCGCCGTTGGTGGCAGACGCTCAAGCCATTGGAGTGTGCAGTTGCAAGTGGGTTGCTTCTTGTGGTGCTGGCTGTTGGGCGTCGATATCGACACGCAACAGGTGAGAGGGTGTATGAGCACAAGACGGGAGTGGTTCGCTGCGGTTGTTCGAGGTTAACGTGGTGACACACGTGTCTGTAATGGGGTGCTGGTTGTCGGTGTAGGTTTGGTGTGCAGCAGTTGAGCAACTGTGCGCAGAGGAAAGGCTCCCCATTTTGCAGGGGTGTTCAAGTGGAGAATTGGCTTGAGCAAAGGTTTCCTGTTTGTCTTTCTATAGATCAAAATGCTCAAAAGTTGACACGAGTCGACATCCGAAGTTGACAGATGCACGAGGAAAGTGGGTGCCCCAGAATCTTCCAGAGCCGGAAAATTGTTTCAGGAGGCACTATGCGTTTTGTGGTGTCGTCAGTATTTCAAGCATGCCCTGTAGGCAAATCGAGTCTTTAAGCTCAGCTAGTGTCATGCGGTCACTTCTCATCTCCCAAACATAGTTCGTGTCGTGATACTCTCTGCTTCTCCAGCGACACACAGTCAGTACCTTATTGACAGGTACCGCTCGTCCTCTGCGCCGTGTGAACATCAAGGATCACATGCTTTTATCGTTTGTAAGGGCTTTGAAAAAGAATCCACTTACAGACCGGCAAGCCATTGTTCCATCTTCGCAACTGCTTCTTATCTGTAAGGTCAAAAGCTCTGTAAGGATTCTGTAAGGACTAAGGTCGCGAAGACCTCGAAACCGCTGCTATTGCCCTACATGGCGGCAATCTCACCCTCCAACGCTCTCTTTAAGCAACAGAAGCTCTCTTTAAGCTACAGAAATCAACACTTGACCCTGATGACGATCCTTCGGTTCGATTGTTAAGCGACAGAAACTTTCTCGAAGCCACAAAAATGAAGAATTGATTTCATGACGATCCTTCGATCCAATTGTTGTGCAGAGCTTTGAGGCGCTGAACCAGCGCGCGGTCGCGGTCGTGGTGGACCCCATCCAGAGCGTCAAGGGGAAGGTGGTGATCGACGCGTTCCGGTTGATAAACCCGCAGACCATGATGCTCGGGCAGGAGCCCCGCCAGACGACGTCTAACCTGGGGCACCTAAACAAGCCGTCCATCCAGGTCAGGCGCTTCCACAGCGTTTCTAGTAAGAGCGCTACATGGACTCGGACTAGTTAGAATACACCAATCAGGGCCTTCGTGTCTATGGCCTCCGCTGGTTGCTCCACAGTCTTGAACCTTTGGCATCTGGACAAGCCGTTCATTTAGGCCGGCCGCTGGGTAACTCGCCGAGTCGGGGTCTCCAAGCTCAAACAGCGGCCATTTCCTCGGTGCAAATGGGCCGACTCTGTCTGTCAGGGGGATGCTCCAGGAGAGAAACATACGAAGCGAACGCATTTTGCAACTGATCGTTTCTAGAAGGATGCTTCTCAGTCTAACCGGATGATTTGTTGAGGTCGTCTCCGTCTCTGGTTTCCGTTCCCAGGAGTCTTATATGACAGATTCACGACTTGGTGAACTCCAAGTACAGGCCGGTTACTGAGGAGTTCCTCATTCAACCGAGAGACTGTTTCTAGATCTCTGTAAGGAACGATTCTGCTGTCTTGCAGGCGCTGATCCACGGCCTGAACCGGCACTACTACTCCATTGGCATCAATTACCGGAAGAATGAGCTGGAGGAGAAGATGCTCCTGAATTTGCACAAGAAGAAGTGGACGGACGGGCTCAACCTGCAGCGCTTCGACGCGCATGCCAAGACGAACGAGAAGACTGTCACGGTAAGCAGAGACGACGTGCCGAGGGGAATGCTGTCGAGAGTCTGTTTGTTGTGCTTTTGACAGATGAGTTTGCGGCTGTTTCGAGGGCCAGGAAAGCAGAGCGGCTTCAATGGCTGGCTTCGGGTTGGGCTTTCAGGATGCGAAGGCGGTCTTTTGTGAACACGGTGTCAAGTTAGAAGCTCTAAACAAGTTTTCGAAACCTGCCTGTGTAGCAGTTCAGGTCCTGATGGAGATTCTCTGGCGTCTTCTTGAGCTCTTGCCGGAAGTTCAGATGCTGGATTTAGGGTCAGCACTATTAAGTTCGCGACATTTTCGGCGAACCTCCAATGGATCTGTAGCAAAGAGATTACATTGTTTAGTGGCCGAGAAAGAGCAGAATACAGACTTTTTCAATCAAGGATTCATTCATGCTGCTTATGGTCTTATGGTTTTAGGATTTCAGGTTTTTAGGGTTTTAGCACAGCAGATCTCGAGCCGCTACCTTTGATGCTCTGCAGGAAATGCTCGACCTTGCCAAGAAGTACAACACTGCGGTGATCGAGGAGGACGAGCTGACGCCCGAGAAGCTGGCCGTCGCCAACGTGGGCCGGCAAGACGCCAAGAAGCATCTAGAGGAAAACGTGTCGTCGCTAATGGCTTCGAACATCGTCCAAACATTAGGAACGATGATGGACACTGTGGTCTTTTAGGCTGCTTTCTCATTAGTTACGAAGTAAAGCCGTTTATCAGCAGCACGGCAGCCCTTTCGTGCAGCCAGGCTCTGGGAGCTGCGCGCACATGTGAAGATGCACGCATCAGCCTCGTTTTCTTTGTATTTTCACGTCTACCTTATCCATGTTTCCGTTATGTTGATCGCTCTGTTGTTTGGATGGCCGCCCACTCCTGTAGCTGTCAGAGGATTGCGCTTGAGGTGGCCTGCATGAGCCAGGGTCGTTGTATCAGCAGTGCACATCATACCGGGCTGCCCACCGAGAGCCTCTAGCACCTATACTCGTGCACAACTGGAGCCTAGCCTAGCTGCGCTAGCTCAGATCTTAAGATTGATGCTATGAACTAATGGTGCAGGGTATCAGATACCTCATTGAGTGGCCTGGCAAATGACAAATCAATGACTGAAGGAATCAGTTCTGATCGAGCACCAATTAGAATTGTATGCATGTTGTCGCAGATGCGTCAAGGTGCACTTTTCCTGTATAGTGTTCTTAAATGATTGAGTCTGGGCCTTTATTTGTGCAGGAACTAGTAATTGGCCTGGGGCCCTCGATGCTGTTCTCCTAGCTATATTTTCCACAAGGCAGCGACGGTATTCCAAATTGACGTAGTGAATAGGCCTGAAAACCTACAAACAACAACATCACGAGATCATATAAAATCTTGCAATTCGGCATTCGTTGACATCATGGAAATAGCTGGCCGCCAGCCCATGACTAGTATAGCAATTGCACGCCTTCTTATCAAGCATAACAATCCAACAGGAAACATGTGCGTATGCAGCTTGTGTTTAGCATGATGGGACTAATCTCGTGATCACTTGCTGCATGCAGTCATAGTGTATGTGGTTAGCATCATTGCATTTTGAAGCTTGCGAGTGGTACAGAAAGATCTGTAACAATGGGCGTTCTAGCAAGTGCTGTTTCACCCTCGAAAAAATAATGGGACGCACAAGTTGGCACTAATGGAAGAGCCCCAGATCGTGCGTGCGACAATTCTCTCAAGTGGTGGTGTTTTGTCACATCACATGTCAGGATATCCAAAGCTTAGCCAGGACTCGACCACTGATGACTATCTCAGAACACTTGTATCCATTGATCTGACTACATATGTGCAAATCCTGCTGTATTCAGCAGCTAAGCCGAATTGCTCATCGCCTTCACTTTCCTTCTCGTCCCACCTGACAACGAAGTGAATATTGCTTTCTGGTCGGAAAGACCTAGCTGCCGCCGGCAAAACCCAGATTCTTGCCAACTCCATGTCGCACGGGCCGACCAGCCTCTACGCCTGATTAGCATCCAGAATCCTGATTAAGAGCAAACAAAAAGTAACGCATTTCAATCAAGCTAACCTATGACCATAACCTTTACACCTCATCGGGGGGCAGGCGTCGGCAGCGCCCCCGGGGCCTGCCCTGTCCCTAGCACTGCCTGGCTGCTCTCAAGCTGCTCCAGCTGCGCCTCCCTGTCCATCTCAATAATCAGCGGCACCCCCAGCACCAGAAAAGTCGTTCCCAAGATCCATGCAGCCTTGCCGGTGCTCCACAGAATCTTCTTCGTGACGTACACGGTGTTATCGAAGTACTGCTGGCCCTTCTGCGCCGTTGGTGACTTGGAGAGGCTGCCAAACCACGAGTCTTTTTGCCCGGCCGCTGGGGCCATTCTTGGATCACAGAAGAGGTCAAGGGCAGAATATAAAACAGTAGTGTGCTTGTATGTAACGCCCGTCAGAATCTTCAAGAGCAACAGCTGCCTAGCTGCGTCCTTCCACCACGAGCACTATCAAGAGAGCGCCTGGACATTTGTGGAGACTGAGCAGTGAGCACTGTCCTCCTCCGGCCGTGAATCATGAACTCTGGCAGTGGAAGCGCAATCGAGGGAGATCTGCCACTCTAGCTGGTATATTTTGTTGGTCTCTACATTCGCCAGATATATAATTTCTTATATATTCAAGAGCATGCATAGAAAGTCGTCAAGGAGGATGCCGGCAGGCGGAACGCACAATTCTGAGATGGCCGAAACGCTGTCACAGCCGTCCGATCTTCACCTAATGAAGCCAGTCTGAGAGTGCACTTGGGCATTAGCTGCTAGCGACCAGGACCGGACTCTTAAGCTTGGGCCTCCTCTCTTGCGCCGGAGAGAACGAATCGTAGCCGTCAATTTGTTGACGTTGAGAGGATGGACGATGATGACAGCCTGGTCGCTTGTCCCCCAGCCATTTCGAGATTGTGCGTTCCGCCTGGCCGGTTCCTTATCTTCCGAAGCCCTTGGTAACACCGTTACTACTGACGCCGTTGTTGTTCGGACCGTTCCCACACGCAGATATGGAAATTTTGGATTTGAAATGCGTGTTTTACCGGTAATACCGTGAATTGGTCTGGATGCAATCTAGATAGAATTCAATTTTCACAGATCACAAAACTCTGGCCCTGGGCCTGGTTCAGGCGCGCCCCATGACACCAGATCTGCATGCAGATTTTGGGCGCCAGAATGGTGTCCCTTGTTGGCCGCTTTCGCCCCCAGCATTGGTGCCTGTGCTTCCTGTTGATTGCCTTGTGCATGCAGCGTGGGTTGTCAAGCTCTGAGCGTCCTTTGAGGCTTCGTTCTGCATTTCAAATGAGCGGTCACAAAAGCATCGGAGTTGTCAGCGCAAACTGCAGCGTGCCAAACTCTGCCGACGATTCAGCAGACGACGAGAATGCAGGTTTTGACGGGGACGACGACGATGATGTCAGCTTAAAACCCGCCCGCCGAATGGGTGTGCAAGGGAATGAGAAGCTGGCCCCTGAAGATGAATCAGAAGATGACAGCTGGAGAGTGGAAGGTACAGACTGGCAGGGAGACCTGGGGAGGTCGGTGGATCTACCCTGGCCAGGACATCACAAGCACCGGCATTTGCTGATTGGCGTGCTGACTCAGCCGTACTACAGCTGGAACATGACCAAACCTGATGCGGAGCACACCGGGCTGGACAAGCTGTTCATTGGTGCGTCATACGTGAGGTTGCTCGAGGCGGGAGGGGCGCAAGTGGTGCCAGTGTTTCATGACTCAACAGACGAGGAGTTTGAGAAGGTAAGTCAAGGGTTTGGTTAGTGTGCTTTGTACACTCGGTGGTTGATTGTGAATGCAGGCGCCATGTCTCTCTGTACCATGCTTGCGTAAGCCAATGAGTAGACATATGGGGTAGAGCTTGGCCTGACTCAGTTCTCCCCATCATGTACAAAGCATTGATGAGAGTGCATTTGAAATACGAATGAGCGCTAGTACGACTACGAATGAGCGCTAGTACCAGGAATAAAGTGGGCGCCAGCCAAGTTTGTCTTTGGATGGACCCTCCTGGTGGTGCGGCTTCATCCGTAGGTCTCTTGTTTCGCTCACTATCTTGATGTCAAGCATCGGACACGGTCTGTTAACTGGTGTTGCGAGCCATATCCGGACTGGATGTTTCTTAAGAAATCAGTCAAGCACGCACAAACAAATGACAGAAAGCTCGTCCATAGACTGTGCACTTCATGGTAGTCTCGATGCCCTCGGACTTGGTTTCTCAGGCAGCTTTCTGCCTGTGCAGGTCATGTCGCAGATCAACATGCTCGTGATACCAGGGGGCTTTGCCAGCCTCAAGAAAAGCAGCGAGTTCTACCAAGCGGGAAAGAAGCTCCTGGATGTAAGGCCTCCTCGGCACCATAAGGCTTCCGTTGTGCCGCCCCTATTTGTACGTGACTTATCTGACATCATACATCTGGAGAAGTGCGTGTCAAAGTTGAAGCTGCAATTGCTGTGCCTTGAATTGTCCGCAAATAGTTGAAGTTTCACCTCCTGGTTCAAGAGACTTAAGTGGTGGTATGTTAGGTTAAGCGACTCAGTTATAGAACGCGCAGGTCTGTGGTTGGCAGTCCCATCTGTCCCAGATAAACTGGCCTTATAGATAGCGGGACCTGATAGGTAGCAGAGCTTGTGCCGGTAGGGTTCTTCACGCTCATTCATCAACCGGCCCCATCAACCTCGTCGCCAAATTACCTTCTTTGATTTGCCAGATTCTGGTGTCACTTCTGATCAGGCTCATGAGCAGAGGCCAGCACCTCCGATCCTCTTTGTTTTTCAGCGGACATTAGGAGTCTTACGAACTCCTGTGTGTTCTGCAGACTATTTGACTTTTTGAAAACTCGGGATTGATTCGCCCTTTCGAAGCATCCGACTTTACGCTTCTTCTGTGCAGATTGCCATGAGGCTCAACGACGACGGTGACTTCTTTGCCGTCCACGGCATCTGCCTAGGGATGGAGCTCATGTTGAAAGCAGTTAGCGCGGTGAGGAACTTTTCTCGTACAATCAACCAGGCAGGAAATTGGGTTTGTGGACTCAAGTTATCCGCTCCTTCTCTTGATTGGTTCCCAGGGGACACCCAATCTCGACTTTGACTAATTTCCAGATTGCATCCTCGCACTGGTTGAAGCGACCAAATCGTTCTCGAAAATGTCTGTTGAAAAGCAACCACTCAAGACACCAGTCTCAACAAAAGCACCTTTCAAGCAACATTGAGAGAGCCTATCGAGAGTTGCCGTGTTGAATCTGCGGATAAAGCTCAGATCGTCGAGGCGAGGGTACTTTCGATCTTCGGGTAGCTTCTGGGCCCTTTAAATAAACTCCTTCCCACGTAACTTCGAGCCTCCACCTACAATTGTCGTTTTGCAAAACGTCCTGTCCTTTCGCTCAATTGTCAAATTTTGCCGGTCGGAGAATGCCGAACGAAGATGCCTGTTGAAAAAGAAGATTGCGCAGGCACAAAATTCCAAATCGCAGACTGATGCTCGCTCTAGGCAGTGGTCAAGATGAAAGAATCCGCAACAGACTACTTAAAAGCTGCAGCGCACTTGCAAGATTGACTGATGTCAAAATCACATTTTTGAAGTCAATTGATCAAATTACCCTCTTTTTCACTGTAGAAACACAAGATACTGCGGCGGGTCAACGCCACCGCTGCGCCAGCAACCTTGTTCTTCCCCTACCGGTCGGCCAGGAGGAAAGCCATGTTTGCCTGGTGAGCGCTTAAACTCTCGTCCCCGTCCATTATGAAGCGAAGACAGTGACGTCAGCCAACGTCATCACGCCGCTCACGGCCGTGTGCGTGCCCCTTAACCTTGTGATTCACACTCTGTGCTGCCAACCTGTACCTGGCTATGATTTTTGTGCAGCGTTTTGCGGACAGCGTTTTGCGTGTTCCAGCCGTTTGGTGTCTTTTCACCAGGTCACCAACTGTGGATCTGCGATGCATTCGACGGTGACTCATGCGTTGGGAAAGACTGCGGTCGTGTTTCATGAGCAGAAGCCCGGTCTGGTCTCTCTTCCGCATGAAATTGGATGTTATGCCTAGCCCGATTCTCGTTCTGACTTTCTCGCGAAGCAAGCGAATGAAGGAGCATTCCTTAGTGGCAGATCCAGGCCTGTGCGTACTGGTCGATTGAGTGGCCCATCACATCTTCAGATAAAGACTTTTTTTCCCCCAAAGCTTCCGGGGGACTTTCGCCAATCTGGACCGTCCGTTGTGTCCAGCATGAGCTCATCTGCACCGTCCGTCTGTCCGCAGGTTGAGCGATGAGTTGATAGAGCGGATAAAGCAAGTCCCGGTCGCTATGGAGAACCACCACGTAAGTCGAGTCTGTCCGGAGATTGTTTCATGAATCGAACTGCATGGAGCTTGGTCGGACTTCGTGACTCAAAAAAGAACGGCCTGATTGTTTCGATGACTTTCAGGGCCCAGAACCAGACTTGCGTATCAACTGAAACTGATGCATATGCAAACGCGCTATAAAAGCGTCCGCAAGAGCGTTTGCAGCTACATCAAAAACGACACTCGAGACAGGAGTTCTTCGGCCTCTGACGGCAGGATATGACGTCAGCCATTGAAGGTGATTAGTTTTTCCCGGAGCTTTTAGCTGAATAGCCGCCGCACTCTATTACTGTGCAGTTTGGGCTGAACCCTGACCGCTTCGACGAGAACGAAGACATCTCCAATTTCTACGAGATGCTGACGACATCGCCCGACAAAGAGGGAACGGTGAGACTGCGTTTGTCGCCCTGTCGAAAGCCTTTGTACAATCCAGACTGCACCAGGAAGCAAGCGAAAACGTTCGAGGCAGGCTCAGAAGTTTGCGGTGCAGCACAGTGTAGCCTGAAAGAAACGATGTGCGAGCCAAACAGGGTGCCTCCTACTCCCTTTCTCTTTTCCAAAGCGACAAAGGTCACGCAGGGTTTCTCAAGGGATGTTCAGAGGTTTGTAGGCGTTGTTCAGATACGGGTTACTTCCACCCTCCCCGTGCTCGGTCAGAAAGCACCTGACTAGAAGTAACCCGGGTTACTGGTTAGGAGACACCTAACCCCCGACTCACATCCCACGGACTATGGTCGGTGCCCCCCACCTTCAAGAACCTCTTCCGTCAGAATCTCCCGTCGCAAGCCTGCAGAATTCGCCCGACGATTCTGCCGCTTGTTACCCCCACAAAGTGTGTGCTACTGACCATTGTGACGTACCCTGCCTGCAGCATTACGTCAGCACCATCCAGGCTACCAGTTACCCCTTCACTGGGACACAGTGGCATCCAGAGGTAAGTGCTTCCGAATGCTCGACGCGTTTGGCGCCTTCAAAATTCTCTGAACCCCGAAACTTTGAGGGCCGCCTGAAGTCGAAACCCATCTCTTGACCCGCTTTCGCCTGTATCGCAACAAGAACTGGCTTCCGGTTGCGAAGAGATTGACTTGGTAGTAAAGGGTTTCTCATGGATTTCAGACTGGCCTTCACTATCACGCGCAAAATGTTGGAACGCTCTTATTTCGACGCGGATTTCCCTGTCATTCGGGACTCCGAACTTATTGAGAGCGAGTGTACCGACAACGATGTGCTCATCAGGTTTAGTTTGGACGTCAAGCCGATCCGACGCTCGCATTGACCAGCCTCGTCTGTGTGTCCCGCTGCAGAAGTCTGCTTACGAATGGTACAGCACTTACCACGTGCCGCACTCTTTGGACGCGATCCAATTGATGCAAGCGACCGCCAACTTCATCGTCAGGTATCTCCTTCACCTCCTCGTTCTCCATTTCCTCGTCGTTCTTCCTGCTTGTAGTTGGCTCCTTCCTTCCTCTTGCTGCCTTCCCTCCAGCTACCTTGTCTTTTAGCTCCTCCTTCCGTTCTCCGGCTTGCTTCTTTGTCGTTCACTTTCTTCGTCCGCATCGAATCTTCCTGGCTTGAAGCAACTTCAGTTCGTGTCGACATCACAGATGAACGCCCCGTTCCTCTTTTGAGTGCTCCACGTGGAAATTTGCCTTGCAGAGGTTTTACAAGAAACGTCAACCATTAGAATCTGCGTTGGCCTTGCGGACTATTTACAAGTAACTTCGGCCATCAGAGTCTGCCTTGAAACTACACTGATTGAACGGTGCGACACCACGAGCTGTGCAGCGCAAGTTGTTCGTTTCGTGGCGATTATAACGATCAGAATTATAACCTCCGATGCTCATGCGTTTTTGTGTTCTTCCCCAGCCAAGCGCGCAGGAACGACCATCGGCTCCCGTGTTGGGACGACGAGCGGAAGCTCTTGATCTACAACTATCCATTGCTCTTTGGAAGTCGGCAAAGGTAAGCTTCCTGGTTGGTCTGGAATCTTTCCGTCGTTTTTCTTAGTCGACGTGTTAGTAAGCTCTTGGTATCACTCGATGCCGCGCGCCCAATTATGCCAGTCATTGTTTTTCATGGGGCTCTCATTCAGCTATGCACAGCAGATTCGGAGCACACGATTATAGAGTTGGATCCTACGGAGACAACTGTTCCTCTTATCGCCACCGTCACAGCTGCATTTGGCTGACCGGAGTTCAATAGACGCAGCGATATTTGCGAGTGCCCTTCAGTGCGTAGGTGCTTTGGTGCCGTTTGCTCTGAAAATAATCAAAACAGTGTCGCTCCCATTTTGGGCTCTTGGTTCTTGTATCCACTTCTTCTGCAAAAATGTGCGTGAGGCGATAGCTGTTTACTCCAACGAAGACAACGTTTGCCTTAATTGGATTCGAAGTGATGACAAGTAAGTTATCCTTGCCTCCTAGTGAAGACGCGTTGGAGCCGAAGCGTCTGACTCACCTGCTTGCAGGCACTCAGTATACGACCAGTATTACATCGTCCCCGCACGAGCGGAGAGGCAAGCGTTGGCGCAGGGGGAGCAAGCGGCGACCATCTAGTTGCAGGTTTAGGGACCCTTCTAAACATAATGTGGTCGAAGCAATGGTTTCCGAGAGGTCAGTTTGAGAGTAGTGTATATTCTGGGTAGCTTTGCTTCTTAGAGAGGACCT
Organism: Klebsormidium nitens; assembly: GCA_000708835.1. Lineage (NCBI taxonomy): Eukaryota > Viridiplantae > Streptophyta > Klebsormidiophyceae > Klebsormidiales > Klebsormidiaceae > Klebsormidium > Klebsormidium nitens. The sequence goes on from DF237038.1 coordinate 177,890, forward strand.
GTGTGTTTGTCGTGCAAGAGCCGATGAAAGGCAGCATAAAGTGCACAGAGAAGGAAAACAAGCGTGATTCCGGAGCGCCGGGTTTGATCCTAGGTTTGGTAGATAGTCATGAGAGAATCGCAAAAACAGATTGTTACTTCGTGAGAGGTCCGAAGAGCGGGACTAGGTGCAGGTGCAGGCAGGTCGGAGTTGCAGTTGAGTGTAGGTTGAGCACGTAGTTGTAGCTTGCAATGCCTCGTTTTGTGTGATTCTTCTAAGACAAGGTTGGGTGCTTAGTCATCGGGTAAGCTACCGCCTAAAAAAGCTTGTACATCAACGTTGACACATCTCAGCATGGTCACTGCCCGTTTTCCGAAGCTTACACATGAGAAGGACGACCGTCACTGAGTCACTGAGTTGACCGCTGAAGTTAACTTGCAGAATTCTTGCATTGGCTTATCGTCAATTGTCAAGGGCCGCTGAGCACCTCAAAAGTTACTAGGCCAGAATAGCGTGGCCTACTAGAGGTCTAGTCGACCCTACTATAGGCAATGCCTGGCCGGGCCCTACAACTGTTGGGGTCACTCCTTGTATTATGACACGTATCACATGTTCGTGTGTGATACCAATCATACTACAACTGACCTTCCGACTGCAGTGCGTTGAGCCTAAGTCCCCATCCTATCAAAAGCTTGTCATTTGCACAGGACGGCTGGCAAACGAGTCCGTTTGGAAACAATTATACGCATGCACGGTTGTACATCGATTGACATCGTTAACGCACATGCGCTGACCATGTAAAAACCGTTCTGCAGAAGTCGTACCCATCGACTCGTCTTGACACGATGGGGTTATGCTGAGCTAAAATGAAGCGGAAAATTTGACTTGGAGTGGCAAGGGCAAACATGCATCAGAGCTCTTGAGCCCAATCAGTATGAGCTGTTTGTCGATCTGGCCGAATGCAACCTGAATGCAACCAGTCCTTGTTAACGGAACGTCACTCGACCACAACAAGATACAAGCATGAGACGCTGCCTTTCACTTTCATAAGTCTAGTGACACGAGTCATTGGGGCTCACTTTCCTCAAGGTGTCTCCAGCGATTTCAAGGCACAAAAGTGAACTACGTTGGAGCAAGAGCACGGAATAGCATGTACTAAGCTCTATTGTGACCCCAGAAAGAAACGAAATCGAAAGTACTGGCCTCAACTCAGGACATCAGGCGACCGCACCTTAAATGTGATGAGGTAAGTAGGATACGCCTGGAAATCCTTGAACACCACAAAGATGCTCGGATTCACCGGTTCATCCACGACAGAGTCGTACCGCGACGCGGCCGCGGCCATCGTCGTTTCCTCTAACGGCCTTTCGCCCTTTCGGGGGGGCTCTTTCATGCCAAAATAGCCCCCTGTGAATTCTCCAACTAGGACTTGGGCCAGAAACATGCAGTATGTTTCGTTAGCCTTCAATATTTTCGGGAAGCACGAGAAGGGCACCGCGAAGGAAGAGTCTCGCGCAAAATATGTGCCGTCGCCGTAAGCAGCCGCATTCTTTCCTGAAGCGGGAGACGGAGGAGCGTCAGCCGCATATTGCTTACTGAGGTATCGAAACGATGATAACCGTTTGAAATGGATCCCTTTTTCAAATTCTTGAAGAGCTTTTCATACAGAGCTGTGCGGTTTCTGATCATCTCGGGGAGTCTTGGAACTACTGATCGCTTCTGAGGATCATCTGAAGTGATGTAGTCTGCTCTGGCAGCCCGTCGTTTAAATTCTGAAAACTGCTGTGCCATTTTATGGCGTGAATAATAACACCAGCAATCCTCGCAGACGAGAAATTTTGACGGACTTCTCGTACATGAAACATCCTTTTTTGAATCATTCTCGAAACGTTGTAAGAAAGTAGGAGCAAACTGACAGGGGACTCGTGCACATGACAATCATCAGAGAACAATTCAGCACCACAGTACATTCTGACATGTCTGGCTATATGTAATCAAGGCTTACCAGCATAGGAGCGGTTGAACCCGTTAGCACAAATTGCCTTCGCGTGCTCCTTCGGCGTTCCATGAAAGAGCCACTTCTCGTTCTTGATTGTCGCCTTGTGCAGCGAGTGATGACGCCACAGCCACTCATTCTCCACTCGCTGAACGCCAATCAATGTGAACGCCTTACTATCGCTCGTCTTGTGAAACTCGTCGAGGTAGAAGAACCATTCCTCTGAGCCTTCAGCCGGGAGTGCGACGAGCTTCAGTCCTGCTCCATCTCCACCAATTCTCCTTCCCCAGGTCGATGGGAAGCAGAAATTACTAGCATCTCTTTGTTTCTGTTCGCTTTTACTTTGATCCTCAAGGACGGCGAGATCCTCCGACGAAGCCTCGAGTCTGCGCTCCAGCTCTTCTCGAGCGAATTGACGGATGATCTTGTTATGGACCTCTTGAGTGTTTCCCAAGATCGTCACTTTGCTCTCCTTCGCCCCACAAGCAGGGGGCTGCACAACAATGGAGACTCCATGCTCCTCCTCAAGCCTCTCGACAAGGTTTTCGCCCCCTGCTGAAAAGACAGAAGAGTCCACCCATTTATCTGTACGAAACCCCTCAGACCTGAGTGCGTCTCGTATCAGAAAGACCTTGGCTTGACAAGACCGCAGCTTTTGTGCATTTGCAAGCCCTTCGAACCGCTCCTCGAATCTTTTCTGCAAAGAGGGAGATCTGCATTGCGTAGCAGGAGTTGCGCGCATGTCTTCAGTCTTCCCCTTTCTTGTCTTTGTTCTGCTGAGAAACTGGCGGCTAAAGATGGCCACTATGCCTGCAGTGAGCAGCCCAACTCCTTTCAGTAGAACCTTGAAGTCGTCTTGATCAGAGAAGTAGGTCAGCTGGCCAGCCATGTTTCTGCTTTCGTTGACCTCCTCGCAAGCTCGATCTTGAAATACAGAGGTTTTGAAAAACCCTTTGTGGATGTGCTCCGCAGCAGGAGTATCAGGCTGATCCCTCGAGAAAAGTTAAGAGCTTCGCGATCAAATGGTCCAAGCCTTAAGGGGTCTCGCTTGCCGGTGCATGCTTGAGCCAATGACTATGGCTGTAAAACTCGAATGAGCCCGCAATACTTGAAACATTTACTGCCGTCTTGCTATTCCTTGTCTTTCTACCTCTCAAACGAGTAACGAATACGGCTTGCAGGAGATCTTGTGTCTCACAGTCAGGGTCGTCACAAGTTATCAGAGAGACGATGTCCATTTGCAGTGTTACTTTTTGCAGTTTCTGCCTGAGGGCACAATTCAGAACGTTTGCAGCCCAATTGTGACAAATATACTGCAGGTAAAGCTTTCGCTTAGACGCGTGCTGCGTCGAGCACAAGACAAGACTACAAAGCGAAGGACGTGACTATACAGTGAAACTTTGGATACAACAGGAAAAGTTTGCGATGCTCCTAAAATGGAGAGGCGGCTAGGATGGGTTGATGAAACGTCTTATGATGTGACCACGCTGACTAGTCTCTGTGGCTAAGGTCGTTACAGTTCAATGAGGACAACGACCGAACGAAATCCAGCCATGCAATAAAGTTGTTGGCAGCCATGGCGCCTGGGACGGCCTACTCAGTCGGTTCTGCATATGAACGCGTGCCTGTGACGCAGATTACGTACATGGAGAAGAGCTGCCAGACGTTCTCATGCAACGTAGCCAATTTATCATCCGTTGGTCCTATCATTGAATCGGACCTGAACTGTTAGCGTTAGGACATGCTGGACCGCATGATGCAAAGAGGTAACCAGGTTCATATCCCCACACGCGCCAATCTTTGACCACGATTTGGTTGTTGGTGCTCATAAATTACTGAGCCGCCTGCATTTCAATCTTGAATCCTTGCATGTAAGTTGATATTGCAATCCCACCAATTCTGGATGAGAGGCCAGTGAGTGGCGGAGACTTCGGCATGTTCCCGCCCTATATCGCTCGTGGAAACGCTCATATATGCCATGACCATGTTTCTGTCATCAGTGCGGCTCATGCTATATGATTGCAAATTCCCGATAGGTCTGCACAGACTCTGGTCTCGACGTTGAACTGTTCGGGAGTGACAGCTTGATTTGAGAACTGATTGTACAACTTCCGAGTTTGTTGCTACTTAGAAATACGTCAGATTGTGTCGCCCGTCTCCGTCTTTCCTATGGTCAAAGCTGGACCTTCGGAAGCATGAAACCCCCTAGAGCAAGTTGATTTCTGGACGCTTTAGCAGCTTTGATTAGTGCGCCTCTCCGCTGGTTAAGACCAATCCAAAAATCTTCCCTCTTCCGCCTACCTTTCTACAGCGCTGGCGAGAGATGACTCCGGAACACTCATTCAGTTCACGTTCCTCAAAACGTCTCTTGCTTCAAAGGGACTTAAGCTTCACCCGACATATTTATTCCCTGCTTCCGCTTCTCCTTTACTAATTTCTTCTTTGACACCGGCTTCTTTTTTCTGGGGGGAGCAATCTTCTGATAGTAACTAAACAGGAAGTAGTTTCCAACAACGAAGAAAAGCAGCACCGCTGTCACAACAATCAAGACGATAACCCCTGGGCTCAGTCCTTGTTGTTTCTGCCGGAGAAGAGCCTGCGGAGTGAGAATCAGCGTTAATTAGCTCTCAGGCGCGATCGAGGCTACACTTGAATGCACACAGAAGCGGAGGAGGAGAGTGAGCAAGAACCTGACTGCAAAGCTCCGAAAACAAGGAGTGAGAACGAGTTCGTCGACGACAGGATCGATTGTATTTGAAGCAGACCCCCAGCCTCCAAGGGTTTCTGTAATCTTCCAGATTAAAAGGCTTGTTCTGCTGGGCTTCCGGTTCACTCAGTATTGATGACAATTCCATCTGTAAGTGAGGGGATTCTTGTTGCTTGTCAAAGGGACCGGTCTGAATGAGAAGTTCCACCAGTTTGCCCGGTTTCTACCTGACTGCAGCAGATCATGCTTTCAATCACCCATCTGACCGAGAAGCTCAGAACAGAGACTGTGCGACCACAGTGTCCTATTTTGACAGCATACATGCCCCTAGTTTCTTTGAAACCAGAGTTGCCTCTTTTACTTCGGTCAAGTAGTCCTGAGGGGTAGGCTATGAAGATCCTCAATGTTAGATATTCAATTATCCAAGTAAGGCCCCGATGGGGCAAGCATTGAAGACCAATCAGAGAAGCCCCCGTGATGTTGGCTTAGGGCACAGCTTTGACCAATTCAGAGAAGGCACCGATTGAAGCTAACCAGACCCCTGAGCAGCCAATGCGATCACAACCTCCAGAAACATTACGTCCAGAAAAATGACAGACCACTTCAGTCAAGGCTTTCATTGCTTGCTGGTTGCTTTGTTGAAGACAATTGTGGACATGTGTAACAGCTTGGCGATGGGAAGGTCACTCAAGTGGAACTCTAGGATGTGTGCAGCTCAGGGTGCTTCCTTGATATCAGATTAGTGATGCCAACCAGAGAATCAGGTTTAAGTGGCTTGCAACAGTCTTATGAAGTTGGACCAGCCGAGGTTCAAGCAGATGAGCAACTTGAATTGTGGCTAGAACCGTAGATCTCAAAGTCCTCTATGGTGGTGCAAGGAGGGATGAAAGCAAGACACAGCAAAGCTGGGAAGGCGCATCGGATTTGTATGGTTCAGACAAAAGTTGTTTTCTCTATGCCACTTCAGAACCACGAAAGTGTCTGGCTGCAATTGCAGCAGCCTCCAGAGGGTTGAAGTGGACTGAAGTGGAAATTGCCCTGCCCTTGACTTTTCAGATCAGCGAAGCCAGCACATACCTCGTCCACGTCCACTTTCATGTCCTCCATCCTGGCTCCTGGGTGGACCTGAACTTAAAATCGCTCCAACGGAGCCGTCAGCAATGTACCATACACTTTGCGCGCGCCTTGCACGCAAACTGAGTTGTTACTACCAAAAGCTCCACGTCCCCAACCCTGCTCCTTGCGAGCTGGGCACCACAAAGGCAGGCTGAAGGTCCCGCTCGTAAGCTCAAGCCGCAGCGCCTTTCTTGCTTAAAGTTAGGTAGCACTCCCTTTGTCATTGAGCTCCAAGCGTTCAATATACGGTAGGCAGGTACCTGAATTGCTCAAGCCGGAATTCCTAGATATGTATATTGCTTGAAGTTCCCTTGACACTGTTAAAGAGCAGGGACCTTATTGCGCCGCTGCAAGGAGCATCCGAGTGTTAATTTAAGGGGGCAAAAAGAAGGACGCAGCTGCCGGCATAGGTATATGGTGCAAGTTTATCTCGGGCAGCTGCTGAGGAAATCACACCTATTACCTATAGTAGCTTCTTGTTCAGGCGCATGGCAGCCCCATTGAAGCGAGCAGAACGATCCGGCACCAAATCAGGGGGTCCCGATTCAAGGCAAGCACTTGCAGTCCACGGTGGCTCATGTGCAACCACTTGATCAGAAGATCAGCATTCAATGTCTCAGCATTCTTTCGAAGCAGTTGTCAGGCCAGTTATGGATGCGCAAGACATGGTAAGCAGGGGCCGTGGCGGTGTGGAGCGGGACGGGGCAAAAGCTGCTGTTAGCGGACAACATACTCAAGGTCAAGGCGCGAGAGCAGCTCATACGCCAGGTGCAGGGCAGAAACAGCAGGGGCGGCTGGGTGGCTGACCAATGGGGCTGTGCAGACGCAGGCGGCTTGGCACCAGCGCTCCATTGCCTCTGCCTGTCTGTCCTACCTCTTACCCACCACGTACTGCTAGCTGTACGCCATCCCCAAACCGCTGTTTGAAGGGATCCCCCCAAACTCAGAGTACGTTATGTGTACAGCACGGCTCTTGATCTGCCCGCCCCCTCCCTGAGGAGTTTAATTATGATACAGCGGTGGTGCATATTCTGCTGGGGTCTATTAGGGAGCCCTGCAGGGGGATCCCGTCATCGGAGCACGCATCCAAGGTGGGGGTGCTCTTTGGTGCAAGGCCCTGAAGGAATCGGCAGCCCCATGCTGGCAGGCTGGCGAGGGAATGGCAGGACGGAACGGCTGCTTGGGGCGAATATCAGAGGAACAACGACGGCACAGCAGGAGCCGCTCTTAGAACGGGGGGCAACTCACGCACAGGCAGCAGCGGCAGCCTCTCATGGTGCAGAGGAGGGGCACAGGAACGAGGGCCCGCCGCTTACAACGGCGACCGAGAGCGCGTCCTCGGTAAGTCAAGGGACTTGGACCCTCTCCACTTGCAGAAATAGGGGCGAAACGCATACCATCTCATTTATTGGATAGAGGAAGCTAAATTTTGCTTCGCACTCATCTTCAGCCGATGAAACCTTAGGTTTCATTCTGTTCAATCGCGATTGACCCCACCACTTCTTTCAAGTAGGCGCTTCATTAATCCCCCAAGGCTTGCTTTTCTCTAGTGCCTGGCCCCTTTTGGGTTCACATCTACGAAGTACTGGCAGAGTCTTCCAGCTGGAAGCACTGTACATGATTGAAGAGCACTTGACTTTTGCTTGTTGATTTTGTGGGAAGTGTGCCTGACCAAGCACTAACCAGGTGGTTAACAGTCGATCTTCATTGTGCACAGGATGTCACGCGCCGTCACCAAGCTGCCTGACCCGTGTTCAGATGGACGCACCGCTATGTGCCTAGCGGATGGCACGGTAGGTGTCAAGAGCTGACATACCAGATTGTCATGTTCCTTCCTCGAAGACACAACAGTCTGCCTTGTGACACCTGGAGTGTTTCATGCTCACCCGCAATGAAGGAGTGGCTTGTAGGCTGATGCCTTCGCAATTGGGTACTGTAGACAAGGACGGTTGCATTGAGGACTACGAGGCCGTGGAAGTCTCGGGTGGAGAAACGCTTGTGTACCATGGAACTGGGATCTGAGTCTTTGCCCCCAAGGATTGGTTCAGTCGGTTAAGCCCGCCTTGTCCATTCAGCACGCCCCTCTTTTGCCTCTTGCCGTTGTTCCAGGAGCAGAATCAATAAGATAGGCCGCCATTAACCCGCCTCCTAACGTTTCTGTACTCCAGCTGCTGTGCCTGTAAAGAGGTCTCTTCCTGAACACCATAGGGCGGTGTTTGTCTCAACTACGCTGCTCTTCGTTGCCTGAAGGATTCAGTGAGAGGGGCGTAAAGCAAATCTCAGCGTTGGTGCCGAGTTGAACGTCGTCTAAAGGGGAACGGTTCTCCCTAACATCCTGATCTACGCTGGAGTGTTGCTCTGATGACGTCTTCTTTTCCTGGACCAAACTTTTGACAAGCAAGGTCAGAACTAAGTCTCGATCTCAAAACTGTGCGTTTTGCGAAGGCAATCTGCTCGCCGTTTGCAGGACAGAGCCAGCCAGGATTGCAAGCTCAAGGCCGTCCAGCAGCGGCCACCGAAAATTCACTCGCCCCTCAGGGTCGCACTCGAAACCTCCGGGCTCCCAGCGACCATCACGGGTGCATCGGTCCGCCATTCGACAAACGATGGTAGTTGCGAGTCAAGGGCCTGAACTCGTATGTTCTTTGGTGAGCTCCACTTTATAAGTTCCTACCTCGAGCTTGCATACCCAACTTTCATGCATTAGCTGCTTGTTTTTGCTTGGAGGGCTTGATTGATCCCGCTATAGAAGTCTGCTCGGCTCTTAGGCTCATGTATTGGGTCCAGATATGGGAGTTTTCCTCTCTCTCAAAAGCAGGCATGTTCAATCGTCTTAAATCTTTTTCCTGATTTAAATCGAAGAGGCGACCACAATCATACAGGCTGTTCAAACAGCGTGACTCCCGAAGACGTTGCTTGCAAGTGTGCGGCCTGCCTATAGAGCGTGTTCAGGAGAATCTCGTGCAAGACGTTCTTAGTCGGAGTTTCTCGAAGAGCATTGATTTGAATTATGCTGATCAAGTAGCAGCACTTCTAGCTAAACATGTATCCTTTGATTCGAAGGACAACCTTGTCATGCACCTAGCGGCGATAATATGTAAGAAAGTTAGCAGGACGAGGCAGTAAAGCTTTAGGCTTGATTCCAGATGCTGTAAGTTCTTTGGGCTCCGGAGCACCATGTATTCTTCGTGCTTCCGAGCACTTAATCCTTTGTCAATGTTGTCGATGAGTATTTGTGAAGTCGACAACGGCATGCAGTTGCAAGCGGCCGCCCCCGTCATGATTGCGCAATACAGATGCTTGTCATGGCCAATTAATCATGACAATGTGCAATTTAGCACTGGCATGCATGCGAAGAATGGAAGCCTCAAGAAGATTAGCGCCATGAACCTACAAGACTCTTTAAGATGCCTACAGCATTATTCTGCATAATGTCCTGAGTCATGTGACTGTCCGGCGGCCCAGATGCTCAGTATAGTCAAGCGATTCCACACGAGAAAACTAAGCTTCAACTTGAACGGTAAACTATACTTTTGGATGGTTTTCAATCCAACGTAAAAATCGATCAGAAGGTTGCAACCTGCCCAACAGGCTTGTCGATCCATTTACTGCAGCTAGGCAAATATGTTTGCATGCTTGATGCATGTTCTAGCTAGGTCGATTGCTAGTACTACCTTAATCAAATCAAGCAAGCCTTCCGAAGTTTGGCCCCTGTTTATTGTACCTACCCCGGAAAAACGACTAATTTAGTTTGGCGCATGCCGTCTCAATAATCTAAGGTCGTCAGCTATGGTCGCAAAAGCACTATGGCAAGAAGTGCATGCGCAAGCACGCTCTACACTACATAGACACTCCAGTCGCCGGTAGTCTAGCTTAAAGCCCTTGTTTCGCATAAACCAAAACTCGCATAACCTGCATACTAGATACATTTCCATATGATAGTTGATCTAGCCAGATCAAAACATCTGTGGACAGCTCAAAAGCAACTAGGAGCGTGGTACACCTTTGATCGCCGCTTGCAAGCGCCTACTTTAGCGCGAGCTCCACATCTCTATTTTTAGAGGCCCCTTGATCAGGAATAAAGTCAGAGCCTTGAGGTTTGCTCACAGATTCTGGAACAGAGATGAAGAGTAGCGTGTTAGAGAACATCACATCCATAGCAAAGCCTGAAAAAGCAGGGGACTTTTATGTCAATTCAGAAGTACTTCAGGACAAACGATTGACCAAACGATTGACCATCAGTTCGTAAGGTATCTCCTCGCATTGCACCTGCATAATTACCTGAAGCAATCAATCAATGCAGCAATCATTGTAGCATGAATAGACCCCAAAGCTGACCCTGCGCAGACTCGACAGCGATAACACAGGTCTCCAACGGCAAGCAACAAGGCAACATTTTTGGCCGTGGTGCTTACCAGAAGATGCTAGTTTGAGAGAAACAGTAGTTCATTCTCAGGTCTTACTATGTTTTGAAACAGCACAAGAACTGGAATTGTACTCATGAAGAATACATTTAGTCAAATGTAGCTCGGAACTTGAAGGAATAACTTTTGGAACTGAAAGCTCACCTTCCTGCTGCTCCAACGTCACTGTTTCATCCTTTGAACCAGCTCCTTTCGGAGAGGACACAAATGGCGCCCGCATACAGTATATCTTCCACCTGAGCAGGTCGCATAGGCTCGCGTTCGGGTGCGACTTCAGCTCACAGCAGAGAGCTCCAGCCTGATATAGCAGGGAGACTAGCTGGACAAATATGACTGCTAGGAACTCAACCCTGTCTACATAAATTGGGGTAATGCGCGATGTGCCCTGAGAGTAGACGAGTGACCCAAACACCGCCTGGAGTAAAGTCCCAAAAATGGCTTGCACAAACTGCCTACCCGTGTAATAATCCTTGAGGTTGATGGGGTTGCCGCTCACGATGAGTTGCCCACCCAACTGGGAGGCCGCAGTGAGTAGGTCCAACAAAAGGGTCAATATAACCCCGAGAACCAGGAGCGGTGGGACCTTAACCCATTGCAATAAAGTCAAGGCAGGCTCCCGCTCTGTATCTCGAGCAGGCACGTCCGCGAATGACGTCCCTGCCAGCTGCCAGTTAAGGTGGAAATTAACTCCCCCCAAGAGCTTAGTCTTAACCTGCTTAGCTTGCTTGCAAACACCGACATGCGCTAAAGCTACAGCGAGAACCAGCCCGGTTATCACATAGTTGAGCAGCATAACCCCAAGGAGGACGTACATTGGCCAAGTCCCAGCAATCGCCACCAAGAGAACCAGGTTAAGAACCAACCCTACAAGGGTAAAGACTGGCCCGGCGCCGCCAGACACGTATACGAGTACGGGTCTTAGGGTGGGCGAAGGCTGGGATACATTTCTACTGGAGCGCGTGGCAAGAAGATCTTCATAACCGGGGTAGAAGAAGTGAACGGCGAGGATGATCAGTAATAAGATCCCGAACCAGATGGCCCACGCAACAGCGATAACTATGGGGGCTTGGTCGTCCCGACACTTGTCCCCGCGGGGGGGCTTGAAGCGCGCTCCGGTATAGCTCGTTCCCATTGTCGGCAAAAGCTTCTCCAGCAGATTCGGGTCAACGAGGGAGTAGATATACGGGTTCTGGTCGAGCCGGAAATGCGTGGTGTTCAGGAACGTAAGGGTGTGCTGCCAGTTGTTCCCAACAACCATGGCCACTTTGCCCAGGCAAACCTGCTTCTTGTACGCCCGGGAAAGCCTACGGGCCGCTCGCGTCCCCCCAATATTCAGCCCGCACCCCACATCGTCAAAGCACGCCCCCCACAGACGTGGCGGTTCTTGCAAGGGGTTGAGTGTAAGGTCCAAATACCGCAGGTTTGGAAAGGCTCCAGGCTGCGACCAGGAAGGCGGCACCTTGGAAATTTTCCCCCCGACCGTAAGGAACGCGAGGCTTGGGAAAGCTAGTGGAGCCGCCCATGCGTCGGGCAGGGTTGACAGCTGGTTCCCAAAGAGCCCGAGAACCTGAAGTGTGGGGAACGCATTGGGGTTGCTCCAAGAACTGGGGACTTCCTCGATGAGGTTCAGCTCAAGGCCCAGCAGCTGCAGCTTGGGGAAGGAACCGGTCTGCCCCCATGCTTTCGGGAGGACCACGATCCGGTTCCCCAGAAAGTCCAGCTCGAGAAGCTCTGGAAATGTCCCCGATGTGGCCCATGACTCTGGAAGGGTTTCGATGACATTGTAGGAGAGCAGCAAAGACTGGAGCTTGGGGAAACCGACGTCGCTGCTTCCCCACTCCTCCGGGACACTACTCAGAGAGTTGGAACTGAGGTTTAGCACCTGGAGGGCGCGGAACGCGCCCAGTGCGTTCCCCCAGGCACCGGGCAGGGGGCTGCTGAGCTGGTTGTTAGACAGGTCTAGCAGCTGGAGATCTGGGAAAGCGTCCGGGTAAGCCCACGACTGGGGCAAACTGCCCCCAATGCTGCGATTGGAAAGGTCCAATGCGATGCTTTCTGAGAGGCAAGAACAGGCTTCCGGCCAGGGAAAGTCCACCAGGGTGCGATTGGCGCCTTGGAAGACGTCACAACAAGGGCCCGGGACATCTATGCTGGCAAGCCGGGGGAAAGGCCCTAGGAGTAAAGCGAGCGCGACGGCGGCAATATGCAGGCACGACGTGCGCCAGACCCCAAATGTGTTGGGCGCCATTGTTTGGCGTCCTCATGACGCGTCCATTGTGTCCTCTGAAACTCTCGTGATTGACTTCTTGGCGTTGGAGTCATGACTCATCATGTGAATGCAGGTTGATTAGCGTCTGCATTTGCCATAATAGTAATAGAGGCCCATGCATGGCTCTCCTCTCAGATCTCTAGCTGGATAGGAGCTGCATACCGGTAGTACAATACAGGCTGGAGCTCAATCATGCAAACTCCAACCTTATTGGAACAGCCTGCGCAGGAAGAATACAAGCTTACAACCGCAGGCAATCACCGAGCGTGCAGCCTATTATGTGTAATAATATGGTGCCCTGGGCGACATGCAGCTAATCAAGATGCTCTGCAACAGCCTCTTTGGACTGCTCCAAATTGTGCCAATCTGCTCGGGTATGAAAGCTCGCGCTCCTTATGATGCAATTCTGAGTGCCGCAGATTCCGAATCACGGAATCACACACATAATACATATGCATAGGTACTGGCAACTCACTTGTCTCCTAAGGGGCTTGTCTCCAAAAAAGGCAATGCCCCGGGCACCATAACAAAAGGCCCTAACCCAGAAGTTTACGTGCTCCGCGCCTCTAGCCATTCTAACCACCAAACGTGCCCTACCCGTCCCCGGGCCTATGAACTCTAGGAGACAAGCCCCTTACGAGATAACGGAGTTAACACCATATCACACCTGTGAATTGTGCTCCCAAAAGTCATGATGCCAGAGCCGGCCGGTTTGAGATGCGACGATTGTGGAGTCAACGTGTCGACCGTACTCAAGAGCAGGGATTCCCATGGACTTTCGTCCCGGCCAGCCAGCCACAGGCAGTCCCCCGGTTGTACCAGCTGGGGGGCAGGCGGTTGGCTCTACCGGCCAGCTGAGTGCCCTACGGACTTGTCGATTTTACCAGCTACCGAGCTGGCGGGGTGCCTTCGGCACCAGCCAGGGTCCCGTCCCGGCCAGCCAGGTCCGCCCCAGGCTGCCAGTTGTGGGAATCCCTGCTCAAGAGACTCACACTGCAGAGAGTCAAGGATCAAAGCTCCCAGCCCGCGTGCGCGCACGCCCGGCGCATCTGAGCTCGAAAGCCGCGCTGCTAGCGCGTGAGCGGTGATCGCATGCTCTGCTCTGCTCGCGGCCACAACAATGTACCGAGACTCTCTGAATCTTCAAAAGCAGAAGAGCAAGTACGTCGAAGCAAGCGGGCTTTATGGCTTCGCAAACATCTGGAGTGCCGAGGAACGAGGAGGAGAAGTTCGAGACGTGAGGGCGGCATGCAGGTGCTATGGAGTGCATAGCCAGCACATGGTCCCATGCCGGCCATGTAGTAGAAGCCCATAAAGTAGTAATGGGACCAACGGTTGGATTCTCAACCCGCCATACCGGTCTGATGAGTCCACCGCGCGTGAGTCCATATCGACTGTATCGACGTGCAGATCATTCAGAGGGGCGAGGGAATTTCAGCGATGTTGGAATGTCGCCGGTGGTACATCTTGGTGCTCGTACTCGTGCCTTGTGGAGTGTGACGTTCTCCAAAGTTTCAAGCCTGCGAGAACACGAGCTGCTCGTCGCCTACGTGGTCAACCATGCACGTACGTACCGCCTGACATGTTGCCCATGCTTCGAAATGCATTGAACCAGGCAAAAATGGTGATAGAGTGCCTGGTCGAAACATGTGTGACCCAACTCCAAGGAGATGATGGCACGCGTTCGGTGCGCCGCGTACAGACCGAGCCAGGGTGCGGAAATCTAAGGCCGTATAGTTGGCCGAATTCCCTTGACGACGACCGAACTTGTGTGCCGGCGGCCGCCTCTTTCATGGTGTTCGCTAAGGAGTGTGGCAAGAGGACAAAAGGATAGGACCGTCAAATGCCACCCGAGGGAAGACGCAAACTCGACGGCAAAAGACGACGGCTCGGCTCATGATAACGACCGAAGTCCTTGAGTCTTGGCTGTTCTAGAGCCACTGTACCACACAGTGTCCGACATTCGCTGGTCCTTCTTACGACCAAGCTTCCACGTGGTACCGCCTGTTCTTCTCGAGATCCTTGAGCCAAGCGGCAGCTTTCTGCTGCGTCATCTGGCCTTCCCGTTGCGCCACGATCTCGAGAGCAGTGGCCACGTCGGCGGGCATCTTGTTAGCAGAGCCGGCTACGAAGATCGACGCGCCAGCCTGCAATAACGAATGTGTACGAGAAACATGTGTTGGTCCACGAATAACGAATGTTTAAGATGCGTCTGCGACCAGAAGCAGATACCGGAATCTACAAACCGATGAGAAAGGACGCCTGACCGGAAGTGCGTGACAGAAAACACATGACCCCTCCATGACTGCGTGAGGGCCTGTTCGCATACATGAACACATACAGTCTCTCTCTCCTCAGCTTCCTAAACGATGCCAAACAAAGCCCAAGTCTGAAAGCAAAGAAGAAAAGCAAGGAGGGTAAACGAAACTTCTCTTCAGTTAGGTTCGGAAGGAGGACTCCGTTCGAGGGAGGAGACACGACAAGATACAACGGAACCCGAAAAAGGGGAAAGCAAGTCGAACGAAAGAGCAAAAGCAAGACAAAACTATGCTGATTCAAAAGGAAGCCGGTTGCCGCACCTGGAGCAGCTGCCAGACTCTGCGGCCTGGGTCCTCAATCCTGTGCAAGATAGACTCAGGGTCGGAGGAAGAGTCCATTCAGGGTTGGAGACACGGCACTATAGAACGGTCAAAGCAAAGTTGGACAAAATGCTAAGAGGAATACCAAAACCATGCTAAACAAAGGAAGGCAGTTGCCGCACCTGGAGCAGCTGCCAGACTTTGCGGCCTTGGTCCTTAATCTTGTGCGTGACGTACACTTTGAGCATCTGGTCCCGGGAGAACGCCACCGAGAGTCCCCCGCCGCGCGCCTCGCTC
The DNA here is from genome assembly GCA_000708835.1 of Klebsormidium nitens. Taxonomy (NCBI): domain Eukaryota; kingdom Viridiplantae; phylum Streptophyta; class Klebsormidiophyceae; order Klebsormidiales; family Klebsormidiaceae; genus Klebsormidium; species Klebsormidium nitens. The sequence goes on from DF237038.1 coordinate 193,257, forward strand.
AGGACGCCCTCGCCGCGCGCGTACGAAAGCCACTGCACGCGCGAGCAAGCGCTTTAGTGCGCGAGCAAGCCCTTAATGTGCGAGCAAGCCCTAAATACGTGAGCACGCCCCTTGATGCGCGAGCAAGCGCCTTGATGCGCGAGCAAGCCTTTGGGTGCGCAAGCAAGGTCCTTCGAAGAATTCTTTCTACTCAACATATGTTTTAGATACTTCTAATCTGTGCTTACCCTTGAACAGTTGAGAGAAACTTGTCTGTACCTACTAAAACCTTTAGAGACCACCGCAAGCTACGCAAGCCCGTTCAAGAATCCTGAACAGCCTTAGGAACGCCTCAAACAAGACAGACTGCGGTACGAATCACCGTAGTTTGGGGTGTGCAGCAACTGTGAGTGAGTGGAATGTCGGGCCGACTATTCGCGTCAGCCTGGGGGGTTTTGCGACAAAGACCAGGAAGATTCAAATGCTATGATTCAAAGGCCCATCGGAAAGCTTCGATGGGCCTTTAAGTGGAGCCTTCAGAAGGTGAAGCGCTTTTGGTTGGTTGGGCGGTAGCCTCCGACCTACGGCCGATTCTCCATGGCACAGAGTTCCATCTTCTATTGGAAGTTGTCAGGACTACGGTGAAATGCAGGCAAATGATGACGAACAAGATTCGAGGAAGGGTGTGGAGCGCCGACGAGGACGGGGAAAGTACGAAGCAGAAGAGACGGACAACGTCGCCCAGAAAATCTAGGAGCGTCGCAATATAAAGCGCGCAATCCCGTTTGAAGGTGGAGGGGCCAAGATCAATGGTGAATGACATTGAAGGGGAGACGGGTCGAGTGACCCTGTACCTTCAAAACGCTAGCAAAACCTAAACGGGGAGAAGAAACTGCGAAGAAACTCCCAAGGGCAACGATCTGTGACGAATCCATCCAAGGAGAGGGTTCGAATGACCCTGTACCTTTAAAAATCAGCAAGAGCGACACCGGTGAACACCGGCGAAAACGAAACCGGGAGAAGAAATTGCACGGGAAGATGGGCCGACTGACCCTAAACCTTCAAACACTAACGGCGCCGAAACCAAGAGAAGAGACCGCGAAGGAAGACGGGTCGACTGACCTATACCTTCAAACACCACAGCGAAGACGACAATATAAAGACAGGTAAACTGACCCCAGAATATCAAACACTAGCGAATCCGAAACCGGGTGAGGAAATTGCGAAGGAAAACGGGTCGACTGACCCTATACCTTTACCATCAAACACCAGCGAAAGCAAAACCGCAAAAGAAAACTGCGAAAGGAACGCCGAAGCGCACCTGGTCCTTGTACAGAAAGTCGCCCTTCTCCCTCCGGCACCCGAAGAAGAACATGCACGGGGCGCCCGGCGTTCCGTTCCGCTCCAGTTCCGTCCTTTCTTCCAGAAACGACCGGAACGGGGCGCAGCCCGTCCCAGGCCCCACCATAACCATTGGCACATTTGGCGGGGGCAGTTTTAGGAACCCCTTGGAGACCCACACAGGCAGTCGCACTGGTTGAGAGGGGTGGGGTTCGAGGGAGGCGAGCCAGTGCGAGCAGAGGCCGACACGTGTCCGCTTGTAGGGCGTTTGGAAGCGGACGACTGCGACGGTGACGTGGGCTTGGCGGGGGTGGGCTAGCAGGGAGGAAGAGATGGAGAAGGCACGTGCCTTTAGGCGGGGAACCTGCGGGAGCAGGCCGGGCTGATTGTTTGGTAAAAAACGAGAATAAAGAAACCGAAGGTAAAGACTTGGTTTCAGAAAGGTGAAGTGCAAAGGTTGTCTAAAGGTGGGCCAACAGGGAAGAGGGAATGGAAAAGGCACGTGCCTTTAGGCGGGGGACCTGCGTGGAGGCGAAGAACGATCGGTGGAAACGGCAAAGATGGTGAGAACAATCAGAGGGGTGACTACGGGAGAGTTGCTCAGGGGACTGCACGGGCACTCGGGCGAGGGACCTGCGGGAGCGGTGGGGCTTAGAAATACTATGGACGACGGGAGATCAAGAACACGAAGACGGTGACTTTCTTCCTAGGAATGGGAACGCGACGCTTGCTTACTAGGAGAATTCTTGCCCTGGGGGACTTCTTGAGTCTGACAGGTTTGTTCTGGTGAGTTCGTCACAAAAGACGAAATTGGAACGTATTGCCAACTTAGACCAGGCTCTGAGGGTTGCTTGCATCATCCTGAGGCATGGGAGATGATTTGCCAGCGGTTTTTAGGCCAGAACGATAGGGACAAGGTCCATTTATCCATTTCGACGCGCACTCTGCCGAATTCGGCTGGCCTTGAAAGATGAGAGGTCCATTCAGCACCAAACAAAGCCAGTACGGGTTAGACAGACGTTAACTCGAGGAGAAGCAAGCTTGCCAGCTGTCAGCGAACCGGTCCTACTTATCCTTACCTTTTGCATGATCCATTCGAGCGGCAGGTTTGCGGATGCAAGAAATAACAGGAGGTCAGACAGCGGCACTCACACCGACAAATAAGCCACCAAGCTTCTTGATAGGGCTCTGAATGTCTTAGGAATACGGAAGTACGGAGGACAACGAAAGCTTGCCAGCTGATTCTCACCACTTGCAGGATCCATTCGAGCGGCAGGTTCGCGGACGGGAAGTCGTCCATAACCTCGACCACCGTCCGGCGCTCCCGCTGGTTGTACCGGTACAAGTCGTCCCGCCCCTCGGCGGTCGCGAAGTACTGCAGCCGTTCGATCTCGTGCTCCGCAGTAGCGAAATGCGCGAGCACCTGGCAAGAAAATAGCAAGAAAATAGCAAAACTGGAGCCTTTGCAGGGATTGTAAACTTGGGGATGCGGAAGCGAGAAGCTTGAAAGAGAATGAGAGCTTTGCCTACAAATGAAAGGTTTGAGAACAGAAGTGAGAAACTCAGGGGCTATCGTATGCGGACGCAAAGCTTGTACGACTGAAGAGCTTCTGCTACAAATGGGAGAAGACTTGTAAAGCCTAAACATAGAACGTGCAAATAAGGCTTTGAAGACAACACCAGAAGAGGCGGATGCTCCATTACAATGTCCTATATGCTGAAGCAGGAAGCGGCAAAAGATGCACCCACAGCTTGTGAGAAATTCAGACAGCTCAGACCGATTCTCAATCGAACCAGGAGTATTCCTTCTATCCAATAACAGGTTGGAACATATAGCGGTGCTTTTTGGGCCAGCAGAGGCTCTCTAAAAACGGTCAAGAAATACATAATGACTTCCAAGGGCGTACGTTTACTGCAACATTTTCCCCCCATCTTCCTCACGTGTGCAGCTTCCGCTGAATCTTTCTCTCCGCCGAGCTGCCCCGTAGATCCATCTCTCCGCCTTTTGAGGTCTCTCCCAACTTCGAACACGTGGCAGCAGCATGGCTACGGTGTCACAAAATGTATTCGCAGAAAGGAGCTCACCTCGAAGAAGTATCGTCTAGGCGACGCCGACGCCACGTCCAAGGCCGCTCGGACCAGGGCCCCTATTCGGACAGGTCCAAAGCCGTTCCCTCCATCCCGGTCCATACCATTCCGGTCGAAACCATTCGCAGCCCCGGCCGCTTTTTGTACCTCCTCCACGCCCTCGACTCCACCCCGATCAACTCCTAGCTCCACTGGGTTAGGTTTGAGGTCAGCGTGCGGGTTAGGTCCTATGTTTGCATACGAATAATTCAAACTATTGTCCGATACACTTTGCTGAGCGTCCCCATTTGTGTGCTGAACATTCTGCTGACTGCTCGGACCATTCCGCTGGCCGTCCGCGCCATTCCGTTCGCCGTCCGCACCATTCCGCTGGCCGCCGGAACCATGCCGCTGGTCCTCCAAGCCCATCTGCTGGCCGTCCAACTCCCCTTCCCGCCCGTCCGTTCCAAGCTGTCGGCCATTCCGTCCGATTCTCCTCCCGTCCGATTCCGTTTGTCCGGCGTCCGGAACAGCACCTGACTCCCGCAGTTCAATTACAACCTCCGCATCCGCATCAAGACCGCAGCGCTCGCAGAACCGCCGGACGACGTCAGGTGAGTTCTCGGGCATGACGTTGATGACGTCACCTGGAGCATAGGTCATGCCGGAGGCTCCGAGGTCCAGCTCGATGTGCCGGACGTCCTGCTCGTTGTCGGGTGACGTCAGTCTGACGTTGGCGACCTGGAAAGAGGAAACGAAAGAGCGGGACTCCAGTCAATCATGTCCTGAGACGGCACGTGGTTGTGCAAGGTATCTGGTGAAGCAGACAATTCCAGGATACGTACGAATGCACTCTACCATGCAGAAGCCAACTGCTTTTCGTGACCTCTCTTGAAGAGAGACAACCTTGCCTCGAGCTTTCAGTTGAGCGCAAGTGATTGAACGACCGAAAGCAACGGGTTTGAAAGCTGGCGTCGTTTGTTTCAACTTCTCGGAGGCACCTTCGTAAAAGTTGAAGCGTCTTTTCCAAAGCGGGCACTGGGATGCTTCTTTTCTTCATAGCGCGACCAGCCGCAAACCCAACAGCGAAAGCACGTAGGACTGGGACAGTCTGGATAGAGAACACATATCCAACATTTGGTATGTAGTGACCATACTCACCATCGTGGCTAAGTACGGGTTCGCTTGGGAGTACCCCAGTCTTGCACCCGCTCCACCACCGGCTTTCACTTCCTGACCGGAACTAGCGCTCGTTGCAGCGTCCAGTACTGCAATCGCATGCAGGTTCTCTTCCAGTTCGTCTCCGCTCGCAGACGCCGTGGCGACCGTTGCGTTTCCGTTTCCAATCCGATCCGCTGCCCGTTCTGTTGAGTGTCCGTTTGCAGATGGCTGATAGTCCCTCTCTGGGCCCAGAACCCTGACTGCTCCTCCAATTGCTTCTCCAACAGCAGCAATCGACGTCGCATCTCTTTCAGAGTTCTCGATCTCCCCGTTTTCTCGCAAGCCGACCCGCGGTTGTCCCAGGTTCTGCGAATTTAAACTTAACCCTGCCTTTGCATCATTCGAAGGCGCTTCTGACAAAGGCTCAGGGGGTATTCTCTCTCCAGCTTTGCGCGCTGGCCGAGAGACGTAGGTGACCTTGAACTTGGGCGGATCGAGCACCAGTGCATCGCTTTCTGATGGTTCGGAAGCTCCGGGCGGCAGCGGGACGACGTGACGGAGCGCAGACCACAGATTTGCCAGCCACGGGTCCAGAGCCGCCTCGTACCTGCAGCATGACGTCAGGCTGACGTCAGACCTTCATACTGACCGTGATCATATCTGAAGAGGACCTTTGCTGCATTGAGGGTAAACCAAGACGGGTATCGCCTTGAGCTGGGGAGAGCTTGACACATGTTGAGTGTTTGTCGAGAATTTCCAACCGTAACAAGACTCCTCCGATTTTCAGGTGAAGACATTCCAGAAACACCAGAGCGAAACGGCCCAAGACTACCCGTATCCATATGATGGAAACGTTATGGACTCCGACATGATTTTGACCAGGTCCTGAAATCGATATCACACGAACACATACAATGTGAGACAATCCACCGCCGGAAAAGCGTGTCAATGCAAGCTCCTGAAAGCTTTGACTCAACCACCTCGGCAAGGTATGAAAACGGTTTCACTGGGCCCCTGAGTAGCAGTACCCCTTGATGATACGTGAAGCCGATTGCGGTACCTGAAAGACTGAGATACGGTCTCATGCGGTCACGTTCTATATCAAAGAATGACAAACTGGCAAGCGCTCACAAACTTACCCGGATGGATGCTGATCGTCGCCCAGGCCCCGCGGCACGAGCGGCTGAGCCCCCAGATCCAGCAACCTCCTGTCCAGCTTTTTGGCTGTAATATTGTACTTCTGGTAACCCGAATCTCCTAACCCGAAAACTGCATATCTCAGGTGCTGCAGGCACGCCGGCGGCAGGCTCTTCCTCAGCAGGAACCGCCAGAAGGCGCGCATGTTGTCGGGGGGATCCCCCTGGCCTGTCGTGGCCGCGACGAAGATTGCAGTTGTCGAGTGCGCAAGCAGAGTAGGATCGCAGCAGTCCATGGAGAGCACGAGAGGGGCATAGCGACGGCGAGACGCCTCTCGGGCGATGCGCTCAGCGACATCCTGTAACCAGAACAAATCGCAAGATAGGTGCCCAGGTCGCAAATGAAAGCTCTGGGACATCTGACAAGTTCGAATGTTTTCCGGACACTTGCAGATACTCAGAACAGTTGCCTAAGTTTCAGGGGCCCTTCCAGTGGCAAAAAGGTACCTAGCTGAGGAACCAAGTATGGCACTCAGAGTGCGAAGACTCCCGCCGGTCACCAATCCTACTAGAGCAGACAAAAGAAGTTCCGTGTGCATACGTGACAGATGTGTATCATCTCTGGTTCTAACCATAGAGCACTGCTTGTCTTTGAAATGACTTGCAATAGTGTACGGACCGCAGCCAATAGCTTGGAAAGAAGTTGGATAATAGATGATCGAATGAGTGACTCCTCTCACCAACTACTCACAACAAATAGGCTCGTGAGCTGGAGCTGAAGACCTGACACGACTTCGAAGACACAAGAGAAGAACACGGCTCTATGCAAAACAATGAAAACCCATGGTGGAATAGCAGGCACTCAGAAAGAGGAGGCGGAAGAATTTCACGGTGGTGCGCAAGGCTGAGCTTCTAGTAGATCAATGCAGTGACGACTTAGCACATGTCACCTTACATAGTAAGCCCAATTAAAATCGCAAACAGGCCTGAAGCTTGACCAACAATTCAAATTACTGCCACCACGTCGATTCAGCTTGACTTTCTGAGCCCAATGGTTCTACACAAGGGGCAACAGGATCAGACTCAAAACGATCCAAGCGTGGTGTCAAACCTTCATCCAACTTATGACCACCACTAGGAGCTAATTTCCACATGGTAACCGGACCACGTTCTGAAATCCTTGTACCTCCGCGGACTGATGATCTGAAGATGGTTCAAGATGAAGGAAAAGAGCAGAGTGCTTTCACTCACCTGCGCATTCCCCGTCTGTGAAGCGTACAAAATCAGAAGCTTTTCCGCCATTGTTTCCAGCCACTCAAGGACTATAAGAAGCCCCACAAACTACAGACTTCATAGGATTCTGATGTGCGATGCGTGAGAAGGGTTGAAAGAGCTCGTCAATATAAAGTTCCACCACCAGTGGCAACAGCAGAGCTCTTGAGTTGGCGGAAGAGAAGCCTCATATGCAGAAGGGCAGTAGACTGTGGCAGAAAATCGAATTAAAACTCTGCATGGGAAAGTGGCGCTTATCACACTTAGGACTATCATACGCCGTCGATTTTGCAGATCTACGGCAGTTGGCATGCCAACCAGTCCGCGGTGACGAACCACGCTTCTTGGATTATCTCAAATTGATTTGTGCAATTTCCTAGTCCCAAGACTCCCAACTTCGCAGTTCTCTTGGAATTGTCAGAGTCTCTCCCTGCTCCACTTCAAATTTCCCTGTGCCTTCTGCCGCTGGGGAAGAGCCGCATCTTCAGCTGAGGTCTTGCAAGTTTTCGGGGGGCTGAGACGGGTGATTCTCAGAATATGGCTCTCTCGCAGTGGTCCTCAAGTGCATCTGCGCACTCCTCAGCATTGCTCCAGCTGAGGACAAGGTCGCACGCGGAGGCGAGCTGCTCGATGGTGGCGGCGACGAGAAGCTGCAGTTGTCCCGTTCTCTCTTCTAGACTTTCTGGAACAACTGTTCCGTCCAGACAGGAAGGGGTGTTCCAAAAGCTGCCATGTAGATCAAGCAATTCGAACACTCTTTTACACACCAGCTTCCTTGGCGAAAAAATAATCTCAACAAGACAAAACGCCTGCAGCAGCATTGATACAAATCAGCCGCTTCGTCGAAATCATTCCCCGTCAAGAGGGTATTCACACCACTCCAAGATCTCCGCCTCAGCTTCTACCACCCTCCCCACAATCTCTCTCCGCAATTACAGCCCCGAGCCCTTTGTGCGCATCAGCGAGTGCCTCGTCCTTTCTCCCACGGCGGCCAACCCCAGAACCCAGAACCCCAAACCCCGTGGCATCATTGCATTCTTTGGCGGGGCATTCGTCGGCGCGGTGCCAGATTTCACATACAGGTCAGGTTACTGATTAGCGTTGCTTTCAGTTTACTCGTAAGTCGTGATGCTGGAATCTGCTCCACTTTTGCCAAGCGTGTCACTTCCATGTTTAATCAGCCTGGATCTTGTCAAGTTACATTGTGGGTGGTTGGAGCTGACTTCAGTGGTCTTTGCTTTTCTCTGTTGGCCTTTATGTTCTGCTAGGAGCTGGCACCGTTCATCTGGCATGGCTAGTCTCCGTTCACATGCTCTACCGTGAAGAACGTGCTTTTGGAGATTGGCCAAGCCCCCTTGGATGAGGTATCTTCAGAAAAATAGTTATCAACTGCCCCACATGTCCTGACTACAGGATATCCCGTTTCAATCAAGCCCGGTTTTCTTGCAGGTTTCTGCTAACCCAGCTGGCAGCTGCGGGTTATCTGGTAGTCGCGGTGCCCTACCAGCTAACCTTTGACCATAAGCAGGCAGCCGAGATTGTAGAGCGCAAGTTCCAGAATTGTCTGGAGACGTTGTACGTGCAAGGGGGCCTGGGACTTGCGGGAGTACCGGGGTCGACGGGGTCAGAGTTGAAGGAACTGCCGTTGTTTGGCATGGGCCACAGGTACGTTCACTTTTCCATTCATACTTCGTGGTTTCCTTTTTGCTTCTTGGTTTCAAGTTTCATTTGTTGGTTACTAAGACTGAGCAACATTGCGGTGGTGATTTTTCAACCACGGTTTCAGATTGATAACCGTGACTTGATACGAATTCTCTTCATCGTGTCCATTGTCATAGTTGAAGTTAACCATGGACGTGCAGGACCTGTCTGAGAACTTTACCCATCATGGTCATACCTTATCATTGGATTCTTCTTTTGACCCCTTCCGTACGTTTCATTTGAGGCCTGAAGCTGAAGCTCATCTCCTGCAGCAATGGAGCTCTGCTCCACATGCTGACCAACAGTTTATATGCGGAAGGGGTCCGTCCAAAAGCAAACGTCATCATGTCATTCAACAACAAGCCCGCGAGCGAGGCTGTGCCCTACTTCGACCAGGTAGGGAGATGAGTTCACGACATTTGCCATGGCCAGATTGGAACATGAATATGTCATGAGTTACTCTACCTGAGTTTGTGTTACCCACTGGATTAAACGAAAAGTAGAGCGGTATGAAGTCGCACAGTCAACGCGGGGAATTTCTTGCCTCCTTTTTGTGGACGCTTGTTAATCCGTCCTTCCTGGACGACATCGGACCTTGTACCAACGCAATCAAGTGTTGTCTTTTCCTCGCTTCTCTCTAGCAACTGATTGTCGTCGTATTCTCACTTCTTGAGCGAACGGTTTCATGTTTCTGTAGTGATCTGTCCGTCCCTTTGTATGGTCAGTTTCGGACAAACGGAACCATCTCACTCCCATCTGGGTGCCAAGACTGCAAAGCTGTGCGTCGCTCACAACATGTGCATAACGAGATTATTCAGTCCGCAAATTGATGTGTATTACGACGATTTTTGACGAACCATAAGTTCTCACCTAAACTCTAAACCCCGAAACCCCCCAGGTCGGTCCCGCCGTCGCCCAGTTGGCGCCGGTCCTCCGGGGATCCCCCTTCCAGGGCCTCGCAGAGGCTTTCGCCTCTGAAGCCACCCGGTTTGCGGCCTCGACCGACCTCCCAATTCCGGGGCTCCCTCGGGAGAACCTCGGTCCACTCCTCGAAATCGCGCAGCAGATCGCGCCCGTGATTGGGCAGATTACCGACGGGGTCTCGGAATTTCGGCCGACGCCGAACGAGACGCGGGCGATTGCGGCGGGTGGTTACTATGTGCCGTCTACCCTGCTGGTGAGTGGATCATGCGGGTTGTGGGCCTTTTTAAGTTGGGCTAAGCTAGGTTATTTGAGCTGGTAATGTATGTAAATAAGTGGACAACTACGGGCGGCTGCTCGCAATCTGTCTGAGGCCGCCAGAGGTTCGCGGGGTCATGGCGAGCGGTTAGTCTGTGCCGTCCACTCTGAATGTAAGCCTGAGAATCAGGTATGCAGTGGTGCTGCACATATGTGCTTTTCCGGGCACTCGTAAGCCGCTTTCGCACGGAACTGAAAGCGGCAGTGATTAATTGCCGTCTCGGCTGCTAGTGATTTTCCATTTGGTGCTGTGCTGGCGGAGGGCGTTGTTGGTCTTTGAATTGGCGCTCTTAGAGAGGGTGTCGAGTCTCAGCACTGCGCATGGCCATCTTTCGTCTTTGGAACAGGGCCTCGAGAACAACGTTGGATGGAGCACTCTGTGCCATGTCATTGCTGGTCTTACTCGTCGACTGATTGATCTCGAGACTTGACTCTTTTCCGCGCTTGATAAATCAGAGGTGTCCGCCGAGCTCTTGAATTGTTGTCCTCAGGGCGGTCTTTCCGACTGCCTGCTTTTTGCGAAGTGCAGATAAAGTTTACGGACGATGGGATAGACGAGACCGAGACCCTGGCCGCCGCGATTCGGACGGGGGTCCAAAGCCGGGGGGGCGCTCTGCGGATCCAGGACTTGACGGGGAACCACGTGACCCCCCTGATCCAAGTAAGCGCCGTTTTCCGGACGAGGCTTTGCCCTAATCCGCTCTTCTTAGTGTTGAGCAACGAGGTGCAACCTGTCACCGGTTCTGGACTCACCCGACTCTTCGACCGCAGATCTAGTCTCCTCTGAGAAACTGGGCATTCTCTCCCGCTTGCTTCAAGCATGCGTTCTGTTCTGGGTTTTATTTGCTCGTTTTCCTTCTTCTTGGCTCGTGTTTCTGCCGCTTCTGAAAGAACAGAGGGCCATGTCAGGGGAGGTTTGCCAAATCGGCCTCGACGACCAGTATCTTCGTCAGAATCTCGCATGCCTGTTCACTTTCAAGATTTTGCAAGTGGTCCTTGAAGCCCGACTTTGGTGGGGGCTGCGATAGCGGTACCAAAATGCGGCTTCAAAAGATGTTATTTTGGAACCGAATGAGTTTTGGAGTCAGGCCCGTTTGTGAGTTGTTGTCTACTATCCAGCAGTTGTAGCTGACTTTGGTGCGTCAGGGCTCCGTACCGCTCAGCACAACGCCCACCTCTTGCAAACATCTTTTGCTACTGTATGCTGTCAAACTTTGGGTTGCCTCGTTGTGTGGTACGGTCAGAGCGTTTCCGGCCCGTCACAAGTTAATTCGGTTTGCAAGTCGAGGAGGCTACTTGTACTGATCACAGAGACGTCTCTGACTTTGGCCCGCCGCTCGTCTCTGGCCGTATGAACGCGTTCCGTAGTGATTAAGTAACGGGTTTGTCGTGACACTCACTTTGCAGGAAGTGAAGTGGGAGATCGGAAATGTGTACACTCCTCTCGATGCGGTTAGGCAGACGGTGCAGACTGCGGCGTTGGCTGATACCCGGCGGTTAGTGTCGGCTATTGTGTCCTTTCTCGACAGCAATATTTAGATCTCAACCAAGTTTTCCTTCACGATTCCATTTCGCATCCGTCACATCCATCTCCCATGTGCTCGCGAATAGGGATTATGGCCATCGGTTGGAATCTACGGATGCAACGGGGGCGGCCGCCGTCGCACGATTATGCATTCCCTCAAGACTGTCTCATTGTGCTTCGCTGAATGCTTGCATTAGTACACGTGCATTTGTCGCAAGCTTGGAGGGAGTGACCTGGGAGTGCCCGTAAGACTAAGACCGGTGCGCCTTACTTTGGGTACTTCTGATTCCAGCTAGACGGGCAAACCCGACTTTCAATCCTGAACCATTGATCAGTCAGCGGCCGCACACGTGCGGATGTATAACATGCGTCGTGCGTGGCTCGTCTCCCAATGGTACTTTAAACACAATTTTGGAGGACGATCGATGCACTTGAGTAGCTCCAGAATGGAGTCAAGCAAAGAGTTAGAAGTTGAAATTCGGGTTTGCCCGTCTGAAAAATGATAGGGCGCACAAGTCTTAGCTGATTGTTGTCCTAGCATGAGCTTGTTGCTCGCTATCAGGTATATTGACGGCTTAGGGTTAACTAGAGTTCCTTAAGCGCGGCCCGATCAATTTATGCATGTCGAGACCACTGCAAGCCACATGACTGCATGTGAGGGGCGCATCGCGGTGCTGTTCTCTCACAAGAATAGCGCAGCATTGGAGCTTTGAGCATGGACGGATGAAGCCTCTCAGTGATCGAAGCGAGATTTGGGCAATGCATGTCCTTCTCGGACGTGACTGCCAGCCAGTTTCTAAGAAAGTATGGTGTGAATAAGTCACCTCCGCCATGTGGGATGCTAAGTTCAGTTTTCGAGCCTTGATATTATGGATTCTCTGGTGAGACGGACGGCTACGATGCTGGGCACAGCACAAAGTTCGCGCAAGCTTGCTGCTTAGCTGGCGCGAGGGATCCACCGTGTGTGAGCACTGAGATTCAGGAACGAATCGAAGCTTCTTCAAGAATCGATACGTCAGGAGCGTTCGTCACGCTGAAATAGTTTCGACGACGATGTTCAAAGACGAGGCCAGAATGCCCCTGCCGACTGGCTCTGAGTCTGAGCTTGAGAGCAGCCTGGGCCCAGGGGAAGGGGAGGCAACAAACTTTTACAATTCGGCTTCAGGTTGCAACCCCAGGGCCAAAGCGTTTCCTCCTCCAACAATTCTCATGCCATTTTCATGGCCCTGGGACTCACAGTACGTTGATAGCTCGCTTATTGTAACGGCGTAAGTTGGCGCAACTGTCGGGTTCGACGTTGTCATGGGTCAGCACCAGTTCACCAACTAGACCAGCACATTGTACAAGGGTTTCTCCATCTTACCTGCCTCCTTGAACGGCGATCTCACATTCGCTTCTCTTCTGCGTTGCTTCTTTGGAGAGGTTTGAAGTTGTAGGCCCCTCCCAAAATTCCCTTTCTGCGAGACTCCTGACGACCACATTTAAAGGACACCCATTTTGGGTCGCTGTAGGAGTGTAGAGCGGAAAGACAAAGCCTTAATTGAACACAATCTGGTTGCAGTAGAATGTAGAGAAAAGATTTCTGCAAAGGAACGTAAAGAGAAGGCAGTTTGTCACTGATGGTCGGGCGATGGAGTCAAGTGCGGAGAACGCAACAGCCGTCCGTCTGATTGCCGCCGCCGCAGCCTCGAGTGTTGCAACCGCTCTGGCTTGTTGGTTAAGTGGTCCCCTTGTGCAGATGCCAGGAAACTTCAGCATGACGCTCCTTCAAGGTGTGACTCACAACTTGTCTCTTCCCTTTCATGAGAAAGACAGTACTGCTGTGCCTGAATCGGAAGAGTCTATATACAATTGGCATTAGGTGTGGCATTATTTTTAACAGAGCTTGAAGGATTCAGAGGCTTTTCTGGTTCTGAGCAATTGAGAATGGGCCACCACAGAGGGTTGCAAACAATTCTGAAAGGAGAATTGCTCAGTGGCTGTAGTAGATTACTGTTGTGGAAGCCTTATAGCCTCCTTACTGCTCTTCTTGGCATCGATGTTATATTTTACCCAGGACAGAAAGTGTAACCTTGTTCACTTTTCTGAAGTGTTCTAAATTGACAAGAAACGAAATGCTTTTTTCAATGTCCGAAGAATGAAAAGAATCAATGAAATGAGTAAGCAATCAGCTGTCTCTCTGAATTGCTTTTCCCCAGGATATCAGTTTTTGATCGGTTATTCAGTATCATCTAGGTCGTAGCAGTGGGAAATGTACCAATGGGGCAAAAAGCCGATTGCAAAGCTGTAGCTTGTCATTAGAAAAGAAAGAAGCACACAAAATCACTTTAGTCAACAGTTCAACACATCCCGCAGGTCGGAAGGCCGTTCGCCCTCCCTCTGACGTGGTTGACCCGTTCTGGGCCCTGATCAGAAATGAAGCTCAGCAGATCATTGCTGACACGAGCGGCGGCAGCGCCGAGAGCGCGCTGATGTCAGACTACGTCAGCGAGTCCATCGTGAAGTGGGCCACCATCGAGGAAGCCCTGGCCAATCACCTGGCGGAGAAACTAGGCACGGCGGTTTTGTCTGCGGCCAAGTGGCGGCCTGTGCTGACGCGAGCGCTGGCGGAGGGGAAGCACGCAAGCGGCCTGACACTGGGGGAGGTGGTGCAAAAGGATCTAGAGACGATTCGGGTGAGGAACCTGACGTCACGGCACACCAGAAGTAGCGGACATTGAGCATTCAGGAAATTGCCCAGGCTGCAATCATATTCAATATCGGTGGGAGAACTCTTCCCTTTGGAGGAGAGGTTGGAAATCGTCTTGCAGAGGTCAACTGGGTCCTTTTGCCAGGAAAGTCTTTGTCTTTGGGGAAGGGGCACCCAGGCTCAGGCTTGAGCCTCCCCTCCCCTCGCAAGTTAGCAAGAGCTTGTAGTGCGTTTGGTTGGATGTTTAGTTTTGCAGTGGATACTTTGCGTGGGAATAGATCTGACGAATGCCTATAAAATCGCCCAATATTCACTTGTGCAGCAGCCCATGCTTTGAGATTTCTTGACATGTTTACTGTGCCAGTTGAGGGGGAACCTAGAAAATGAATCGGCTCTCCAGTCGAAGTACTCACACTCTTAGAGCATCAAAGCTAAGCATCAAAGCTAAGACGAAATCAAACCTTCTTCGCCCAAGGCAATACTTACATTGGAAGATTGGAGTCTGCAGATAGATCGTTGGCCCTTCTCCGACATTTCACAAGAGTTCTTGTTGAGAGGTGGCATGCTTCTTACTGCCCCCAAGAATAGAGATAGTGCGCAGCTATGAAACCATTATCCGCTGAAAGTTCATGTAATATCTTCCCCCCCCCCTTTAGGTTCGTCTCTATGTGCCCCAGCTTCGAGGCGGCCTTTTCTCCACCTTAAGGAGTTCGTTCCTTGGTTCAGCACTGGTTCTGCACGGTGCCAAGCTAAATCCTAAACCTTAAAAATCCACTGATCTCAGAAACTTATGCTCCAGGACCGTGACTGTGCCTCCCCCGCTTCGAGCTCGCCTGTGTCCATTCTATGGAGTAATCTCGGGGTCTGCAACGTGCCACCTAATGAATATCAGAACGTATAAAACCACCGAGTCCCGAGATTTTCTTTAGGATCAGGACCCTGCCTGCCCCAGCTCTGTGCGCGCGTTCTTCCACTTCAAGGAGTTTGATATGGATTTGTGAGGTGTCGGGCTAACTTCCAAAACCACTGGAATCTTCAACTTTCGCTTCAGGACCGCGATCCCGCCTGCCCCAGCTTTGCGCATGCCTTCTTTTCTGGTCAGCAAGGTGCCTGGCTAAACTCCAGAACTCTTAGAATCACTGACATCAGAGACTCTTGCTTCCAGGACTGCGACCCTGCCTGCTCCAGCTTTGGCCCCACTTCGAGGAGTCCATTTTCGCATCTACACGGCGCCAGGCTAAATCCTTACTTTCAGAAGCACTGTATTTAGAGAAGTCTAGAATGCTGAAGAGGTTTGAAAGTACTGAGTTTAGTATTTTACGTTCCAGGACCGCCACCCCGCCTGCCCCAGGGCTTTGCGCATGCGTTCCTCCACCTCACCTGCATCCCCAGACTGCAAGGTGCCGGGCCAAATTCCAAACTTTTTGAAATCGATCAACTTCATCAGCTTTTGGCTCAAGGACCGCGACCCCGCCTGCCCCAGCTCTGCGCACGCGTTCCTCCACTTCAAGGAGTTCATTTTCGCGTCTACACGGCGCAAGGTCAAAACCACTGATTCAAAAAAAAGTTCAGAGAAGTCTGAATGCCAAAGAAGTTTCGATTTTACTCATTCCAGTAATTCTCGCTCTAGGACCGCGACCCTGCCTGCCCCAGCTTTGCGCACGCGTTCCTCCACTTCAAGGGCTTCCTCGGGCTCCAAGCGCACCGCGCCAGCCACTGGCTCTGGACCGCCGACAACAAGAAGCCGCTCGCGTCGCTCATCCAAGCGCGCATTTCCGAGGCCTTTGCAATGGACATTCACCCGGCGGCGAGGATTGGTGTGGGAGTGTTGATCGACCATGCGACGGGGGTGGTGATCGGCGAGACGGCGGCGGTCGGGGATGGGTGTACGTTGTTGCACGGGGTTACGCTAGGGGGCACCGGGAAGGAGACGGAAGACCGGCATCCAAAGCTGGGAAAGAACGTGAGTCTTGTTCTCCGTCAGCTCCACGGCGCGCCTGTTTGGCGTTCTGCATTGTGTCCACTATCAATTGCACGTGCTTCGGCCTTGCGATCGACACCGTCCGTAGGTGATGCCGTTCGTCGTCTTTGCATGCACTCCTTCCAACGTCTCGGGGATAGGAAGCTGGATTTGGCTCTCGACTCCGATTCCGGCAAGCTCAAACCTCGCACCTCTCCTTCGGCATCGCTGCAAGCGGCCGATACAAGCTTAGACTTGAGATCAGTCATAATCCTGAACCTGCAGCGATTCGTAACGCTCGACCCGAAACGATTCATAAGCCTTCCGTTAGAAAGAACCTGCAGCGATTCGTAATACCCGGCCCGAAACGCTTTATAACCCCGCACTTGAAACGATGTCAACCGACAAACGAGTCACAACCCTGCTCACAGGTGCTGGTAGGAGCGGGCGCGAGCATTTTGGGCAACGTCAAAATTGGCGAGGGCGCCAAAGTCGGGGCCGCGGCTCTGGTGCTCACAGACATTCCTGCACATGCCACGGCCGTTGGGTCCCCCGCAAAGGTATGTGTTCAAATCCAGAGTTTTATGTTTCGGCTTTCAAGGCTGTTAATATCGTTGGCTTTGACTTTTTTATCCACGAAACTTTGGCCCTCGGGTGTTGCGCTCTGTCCCCTTATTTTTGTTCCTGAGTCGCCACGTGGATGCCAGGGTTTCTAGCGCCTCCGAGCTAATGTCCTGCTTAAGGAAGATATTGAGGGGACGGATTGTTCGTAGGCTTGTTTTTGCGTTCGCGAAGCGTTTGACAGCTCATTTTTGCCTTCTGCGATTCTTATACAGCTCGTGGTTTTACAAACCGGGATTACCTTCTTTTTATCGGTCGTGCTCTAGTGCGGAATTGCAAACCACTCCTGAGCAGATTCGGATTTCTGAAACCCGTTCTTAGACAGAAGTTTGATTCTCTGCGTGCAAATTCGTCAAATAGATTCAGCTGGGTGGCTAGAGCACATAAGACCGGCAAAGTGGAAGCATTGCAAGCACCAGAGTGGACAGGCAATGCCCGCGGCGAATGGCCCTTGCGATTCGTAGACAGTGGGCTTCTCGGGTTGTGCGATCAAAAGAGCTTGCATCCCGTTTTGCGCCGCCCCTGCAAGTTGCCCGCTCTCACGTTGATCAGACTAGATGTGATAGAATGTTTAGCATTTACCACTTTCCGGTTGAACTAGCAAAGCTCCAAAAAAGATGAAACGCGTGACACATTGATGCACAGTTTCTTTCATCCGGCAACTGCAGGACGTGCTCCATAGACCAACGTTGAACCTCTGATACTCGGGAATCCCTCGAACCATGAGTTATTAAAGTACCAACCTCTCTTGCGACAACTACAGGTGGTGGGGCGCAGCAAGGAGGACTCGCCCGCATCCAAGATGGAACTTGGAGGATTTTCTGCTTTTGCCCATCTGGAATCATAGAGACTTTGTTACTTTCCGATCCTTCACCAAAATGACGTGTCTCTTCCGCGGCAATTACAGGTGGTGGGGCGCAGCAAGGAGGACTCGCCCGCGTCGAAGATGGACCAGATTTGCAAGAACGTGTACCTCTTCCCCAAGAAGGCCCACTGGTTCTGCCCCTTCCGCACGCTCGACGTCGCGCAGCGCGGCTTTCTCTCGCCGCAGGACGTGTTCGAGAAGCTTAAGCAGAAGAACATCGACGTCTCCATCTCCGACGTCGTGGAGATCTTCTTCAAGCTGGTAAGCTCGTTCGTTCTGGAAGTGTTGTCTGTTTGGCTCTGAATGTTCTTCAATTCTTGAAGACACCGCTTGTTTTGAGAACGCAGACCAGGATTGCACAAGTAGAAGAGCATCGACGTCTCCATTTCCGACGTCGTCGAGATCTTCTTCAAGCTGGTGAGCAACTGTTTACTACTGGAAGCGTCGTCTTTCTGCATTTTCACATCTTCTTTTATTGAAAGTAAGCAGAGTCTTATCAGCGCAGTCAAAAGAAATGCTCAAGCAGAAGAGCATCGACGTCTCCATTTCCGACGTCGTGGAAATCTTTTTCAAGCTGGTACGCTCGTTTCTTTTGGAAGAGTTGTCTGTCTGGCTCTGGATGTTCTTCAACTCTCGAAAACACGGACTGACTTGAGGTTTCAGAACAAGGTCTGCGCATGTAACATCCTGATTTTGACTGTGAACATATCACGTGTATTTGTTCTGGACGTGTTGTCTGTCTGGCTTGTCGGGTCTTCTTTTCCTCCTGAAGTCAAGTAAGTGCTCTGAAGGCGAAGAACTGAAGCTGGCTCAAGCAGAAGGGCATTGAACGCTCCATGTCCTTACGGTATTGGCACCTCCTTCAAGCTGGTGTGCTCCTTCTTTCTGGGTGCGTCGTCTTTCTGGCTCTTGGATGTTCTCTTTACCTCTTGAAGACAAGCAGTGTTTCGAGAACGCAGACTAAATGTTATTCAACCAGGAGGGCATGGCGATTCCGTCTCCGGCGGTATTGAGATCCTTTCAAAGCTGGTGCGAAGCTGGTGCGCTCTTCATCGCTGAAAGTGTTGTCTCTCTGGCTTGTCGAAATCCTTCAACTCTTTGCAATCAAAAAGAGTTGCGAGAACTTCGAAGAAGAAAAGAATGCTCGAGCAGAAGAGCATCGACGTCTCCGTTTTCTACGTCTCTGAAGTGTTCTTCGACCGGGTGCGCTCGTTCGTTCTGGAAGCGTCGTCTTCTGGCTTGCCGGATCTTGTTTACCTCTTGAAAATCAGGAGAGTCTTATCAGCGCAGCTCAAGAACTGCTCATGCCGAAAAGTATCGACGTGTCCATCTCCGACGTTGTCGAGATTCTCTTCAAGCCGGTGCGTTCTGTCTTTCTGGAAGTGCCGACCTTCTGGCTTGTTGGATCTTCTTTTTGTCCTACAAAACGAGCAGAAGAACGTCGACGTCATCAAAAGCTTCTTCACACTGGTGCGCGCCGACCAAAGTCGTCAAGGCCTTTTGCCACCTTTTCTCCTGTCTTTGAAGTGTCGATCTCTTGGCTAAGCTCTTGGTTCCGTTCAGTCCCTTCTTTCTTCTTGAAGTCCCCATCCCCATGCGCAACTCCACCTTAGACGAGCCTGAGACACGCGAACGGTGGTGCTCGTGCAGTGGGTGTTCAAGGACGGGAGACGAGATCTGGTTACTATCCTGCCCGGCCACGATCGGTCGTAAAAGCCCTTTCGAATTAGACGGTCAGATCTCTCTGCTTCCTCTCTGAGCAACTTGTTCCTAGTTGCGTTATGGGCGCTGTAGAGCCGCTTGTTGTCGCCCTCTTTGATCCGCTTTCCCTTGCTGTTCAAATGCAGGACACGGATCACAATGGTCAGATTACCGAACAGGAGTTCCAGCAAGGGTACGACCAGTTCCTGGGGACCCTCAAAAAGCACGGCAGCTTTAAAACGATAATTGCAAAGCTGGGCTGCGATGATTCAATTCCAGAGAACAAGCCAGTGCTTTTCTGAGTGTCCTTGCAAACAACGTGGTGGTGCAGCCAGGCACGGGGTTTGCACGGGGCATTGTACAATATAACAAGCGTATAAGCGCAGCGGATCGGCTGAACAAGGGCTCTGCTGATGGAAGAGTTGTCCTAAGAAAGGGCGTACTCTTAGACACGATAACAGACCACACTATACGAGACAAGCTTTGGTACCGTATGTATGTTAAGCAATTGAATGAACAGGGAAGACCGAGTCAACCGGAGTCCGAAAGGTTACGCATCGGGTATTTTAGCTCCATCTAGCAGGTGCCGGTCAAGTCGGCGTTCCCTTGTGGCAGGCCTGTCGAGCTGGCCCTACAGGGTTCAATCTCTACCAATAGTACGCACATATGTGCAGCCCGGCCCCACAGGACCAGGTAAACGGCGGTTGAGCACGTGTTTGAAGTGCGGGGTCGAGCCCGCACAGCGAATGGTATTCATTTCGAATGTATGTTCAGAAGTAAGCAACGTGATTCAGAAGAAGTGCGGAACCTTGCCCGCGCGCATAATTCTGGTCTTGATAAGTACTGGCATTGGCCGCTCACATGCAGCGACCTCGCGGACGATAATTGATCGAACACATGATGTCACTTTTCGTACTCGCCGTAGCCAATAGGCCATAGGCGTCGATCATGGCACACATGCATGGCACACATGTTTGAGCGTTAGTCTTCTTGCGTCTGCTCAGATGTCAAACTACTGGTTAGACTATACGCAATGATCTACAGTGGTTCTCAGATACACCGTACCAACACTCTAATCTTGTAGGCAACTCGATCAGGCTAATTACTTTAGCTCGGGTATAGGGACTAACTAGCCTGGAGATTTTAGTGGCGGAGCGGGTAGGGAGAAGCTGGCATAGGCGAGTCGTCAGTAGAGGCTTGGGCCGCTCGGAATGATCAAAATCAATCAAGAGCATGAGTAGATATAGGGACCGTATAACGGTAAGAGCTGCACTAGCACATAGAATGTTAGTGGCAAGTTGGTATGTCCGACTGCAGCTAGCTGTTGCCGAGAGTCGGCCAAGTATTGATATACAGGCAACTTGAACATGTGGTACTGCTTCTATACTGCTTATTTCTCATACCGTACCAGCGTATAATTTCGTCAACAAATAAATAATTATTTGGCCTGACGAAAATTTCAGAAATATATTTCAGGCGGTAATGGATCGATAATGGTATGTTTTAGCAGGTAACGTTGGGTCTGCCGAACTCTTGGAACGTTTCATAATTAATTATCTGGCGTCGAACCTGACGAAATTAAACGCTGGTACGGTATGTACGTACCCCGAATCATTCTACTAACGTGTGCAAAATGTGGGCATGTCTCAAGATTGAACCTATTAGTATAGCGTGGTGTTGCTCAACAATGTCCAGAGAGACGGTTGCTCAAGGAAGCTTCTTTCTCCTGAATCCAATCAAGCTTTGATAGACAAATACGATTTTAGTATCGAAATTGTACATCGATCTGAGCAGGCCCGGCGGTCCATCGCGATCCACGTGTCCCGTCAATGTCATAAATGACAGTTCTCACCGTGTCCAAGTTCGTTTTCTATACAAGCTTCCAATTCAGTTTTTGGTAGTTACATGATAAGAATCTCATCAATTGGCAGCGAACCATTTTATCTACAGCTCTCTAAAACCTCAATCTGGCTACTACGTTTCAGAACATATGTGCAAATTGGCAGCCATGGCAAATTGGCGCCTCTACACATATATACAGTGTGCGCAGGGCGTGGCTTAGCACGCTCTGCTTGGCATATAATCGCAGCTTTTCGAACTTGAAGTCTTCCTACGTAGTTGTTTCGATTCCAATCATGCTTATGGGTATCCAAAATATGGCAACGACTCAAGGGCGCCATGCTGCCACAGTGCAGTTTATGTGCAGTTTATCACCCACGCTCACATAGTACATCTGATGTCAATCGTACAGGGCTTGGAAACCCCCTCAGGAGGACCGGACACACCTTGCCCTTCGCAACTTTCACAACCCTGAATGCGTGCTCTTGAATGCACACATTGCTTGCTCGGGCGCAGCGTTGCGGTGTACCACCACCTCGGGCCCATATTCACACCACTTGCTCAAAGCATGGATCCATTGTGACATACTTGACTCCCTTCCGGGTGGTCAGCTTTCCAGCAAACAAACAGCAAGAACAGCACAAGTACACTCCTGTGTACTCGGCCCATTCTGACCGCTTTGCCGCTGCTCGACAGCTGTCGCAAGCCTCCGCCGGGTTTGCATCATTTGAGGATCACCCAAAGAGAAGCCCCGGTCCGTATATTGTCTTGAACAGATCACTTACAAGATCCACGTGCCCCTCCACCAATCGGCCGCCGCTCAGTGCGGAACCACCCGCTCCCCATGAAATCAACATTGTATAGTTGATGGCCATGGCTCTTCCGCGCTATTTCTAAGAAGCAAGCCGGTGAATCGGTGTTGGCTGGACGTTTCTGCACAAGGCACCAGCTAGTGACTTGCTATCTGAACTTCGTCATAATGGCAATCAACGTTTCCGTTTCAAATTGGTTGACTGCCCCTGCAAAGCAGTGCAGTTCACTAAAGGACCACCTGCCGCACGCGTCATACGACAGAGTAACCCCGTAGAGATTTGGTCGCCAATCTGCTGATGCAACTAGGGGCCCGCTAATCTTGACCACAGGGGAGATTTTAAGTCGGAATCTGGTGTCCATGTCGGCAGCGGAACAACGGAAATCCAATCAATTTCTGGAGTATTTTAGCATTTATTAATTGCATAAATAAAGTTTGGCAGTGGAAACGGAACGTACGATCGGCAGACTGACCGACCGCCGGACTGTGACTATGGTGGGGTTGGTGGGGGGTTAGGGTGGGGGTCGGGGTGAGCCATGGCGGGACAACTTAGGGTTAGGGTGTCGTCACCTTCCCTTAGGTTTTTAGTTTGTTGTCAACGTCCCTGTGACTTGGTGGGGAAAGCTTGGTGGTTAGGGTGGGTTTGGGTAGGTCCTGGCGGGACGACTTAGGGTTAAGAGACCATGAACCCTATGGTTTGAAGTAAGCGGTCTAGCGGTCGGTCGGTCCGGCTGGTCCGGCCGGGGTGGGCCACCCGCCGGGACCCGCAGTAGCGCGGTACGTACCGATACTGGTACGTTGAATCTGGAAAAACTTCCCGGACCGACCGACCGGCGGACCGAGCCAATCGCGGTCCGGCAGTCGGTCGGTCCGCCTGGTCCGACTAATCTTGACCACCTGGGGGAGATTTTAAGTCGGAATCCGGTGTCCTTGTCGGCAGCGGAACAACGGAAATCCAATCAATTTCTGGAGTATTTTAGCATTTATTAATTGCATAAATAAAGTTTGGCAGTGGAAACGGAACGTACGATCGGCAGACTGACCGACCGCCGGACTGTGACTATGGTGGGGTTGGTGGGAGGTTAGGGTGGGGGTCGGGGTGAGCCATGGCGGGACAGTGACTTAGGTTTAGGGTGTCGTCACCTTCCCTTAAGTTTTTAGTTTGTTGTCAACGTCCCAGTGACTTGGTGGGGAAAGCTTGGTGGTTAGGGTGGGTTTGGGTAGGTCCTCAGTGGCGGGACGACTTAGGGTTAAGAGACCATGAACCCTGTGGTTTGAAGTTAGCGGTCTAGCGGTCGGTCGGTCCGGCTGGTCCGGCCCGGCGGGGTGGGCCACCCGCCGGGACCCGCAGTAGCGCGGTACGTACCGATACTGGTAGGTTGAATCTGGAAAAACTTCCCGGACCGACCGTCCGCCTGGTCCGACTACCTGGAGGAATCAAGGGTGCGGTCCCGGGCGGTCGGTCGGTCCGCCTGGTCCGGCTACCAGGAGGAACCAAGGGTTGCGGTCCGGCGGTCGGTCGGTCCGCCTGGTCCGGCGGTCGGTCTGTCCGCCTGGTCCGGCAGCAGTGTCAGTCCTTCCGATC
>DF237037.1:0-35751 GCA_000708835.1 Klebsormidium nitens
AATGTCTCGAGAACCTTCGCAGGGGTGGTGACGTGGCAGTCCTCTCCGGTATATGCAATACAATTTAGCGTCACTGCCAAATCCGGCACGACCATTGTCGAACGTGCGCCGTCCGATCCGACCGGGCGGATCCTGGCCGTTTATTTAACTCCGAACTTCATTTGGTAGGCCCACGGTAAAGCCGGCAAGTCCCCCCACTTGCATCCAACACTCCGGCGCTTCGAGCTGACGCTTTCTTCGCCGTTACCATTTTGTCTTTGCAGCTGGCCCGCCAATACCTACCGAGTCTGAAGTTTTCTCCTGGACCTCACCGTCAGGGATTAGGAGTCAGGTGGGCTTTGGCGTCCTGGATCTGCTGCGTTCTTGTAGACAGCACTTTATGTAGCTGATGCGGTGGAGTGGCTTGGAGATCCGGCGAGATGGAGCTCAGGTGGGTAGCTTTGCTTTACGACCAAGGTGGAATGTTGCCGGATTGCCGTTGTCTTTTCACCACTGATGTCATATGCGATCAAGCCTGGTGCTAAAAGCAAGTTGGGACGGTGGTGCACTGCAGAACCGGCTTGTCTATTGTACATGTTGTTACAGTTTTACATGCAATTCTCGGCTGTGACTGAGGAGCTTGGTCAACATCTGCTACAAAGCAGGGAACCATTGGTGCGATCCTTCTGAATAGAAACAAGTGGTCTTTTCTTCTACGTACAGAATGAACTCTGAACAGTCTACCTTTGTCAAGTTTCAACTGTTCGGGCTGGACATGCGACTCGCGCAGGTAAGCTACCAGGATCACGCTGGCCACACTTATATTTCATCAGTGCGAAGATCTTGGACTTCGCTTAATTTTCTTCGCTTCCTGAAGAGCCACAGACTCTCACAGTGCAGTTTCCAATCAGATAAACTAAAAAGGCAAACGTGGTTTGTCAATCATTTGCCACCACCAGCTAACATCAATGTATCAAGCTGAGACCACTCTGTGACAAAGTCCTCGTAAGACTGGTCGGTCAAAAAAAGCTTACAGTTCCATTCACGATGGCGAACAGTCTGACCCAAGCTGGTGGGAAAAACACAAGGGTGACGGTTGATAAGTGCACGATCCCCAGGATCAGTTTGACCGACTCTACCAATGAATAGCAAAGCAAAAGGTGAGCCCTGATGGCGCTTTATTGAGTGAAGTCATACCACGTCGGATCATGAAACATTGCTTTTCTGCAATTGCAGGACCCCAACTCCCAGCATCTCGGCAAGACGGTGTGGGATGCATCCATGGTTCTTGCAAAGTATCTGGTGAGTTATGTTGTTTCGATTTCTGTGCGAGATGTGCTCCTCACATTTATTTGGTAGCCTGCCAGGCATGACTTCAGTTGCTCTAATGGCCTCGCTTCCGAATTTGGGGGTGTCTAGAAACCACGCGGCCAGCTTAGGAGGCATGCAGCGGTGGTTGGACTGCACAGTTCGAGGGTAACCCCGGACTGATCTCGACACTGTCAGATTGGAGGTCCCTTTGAAGGATGCCGAGCTTGGAACAACATACATCAATACGGGTGGTGGCTTTCGCTCTCATGTCGTACCCTTTGTGCGTGGACTCCCTTCTAGAATTCCTCCCAGGTGAGTTGACAGTGCATCTGGTTTTTACGATGAGCCCTATCCTTGCTGTACGCAGGAGCGCAATGAGAACAAGGGCGAGTTCTCCCGCAAGAAGCTAGCTGGGAAGCGGGCGCTTGAGCTGGGTGCAGGGTGTGGGCTCGCCGGCATGGGTGAGGACAATCTTCGAACCTTCTGGGCTTTGGGTACGATCATGAATTTTGCTACAGCCCCTAGAAAATTAGAGCAGGATCTTAGGTAAGTACTGATTTGTAACGAGGATGGTTGTAGAACAAGGTGGCAACACTGGAGCCCCTTCAAAGAAGCGTATGCAAGCGTGAGGAACCCTCGGAAACGCGCTGAGCCTAATCTTTGAGGAGGGCTTCAATGACGATTCTGGGTTTCAGCCTTTTGTCTTCGCTGGATCTTCACACTTGAGCCTGCGATTCATGGTCTCTTCTAAACATTTGCGACAACGTCCTATCCTTTCCAGAACCCTGCAAAGCCAACTGCATGCTTAGACACCCAGTGGATGGATGACATTTCCCGAACGCCACACCTCGGCTTTCCGCCAGCATCCGCTAGAAACTATGTGGACTCTCAGGTTGCAATCCGCTCACACGCATTTCGAGGCCTGCTTTTCGCCAACTCAAGAGCCCCTACCGTAGCTGCCGATTGGACACCTTCACAGAAAAACGGAAACGCTTGAAGTATTCAAAGCACCTGTCCTTGACGTTTTGCTCTGCTCCCCAGGCCTGTGCCTGCTGGGCTGCCACGTGGTCACGACCGACCAGCGCGACGTCCTCCCGCTACTGCAGCAGAACATTGACTGGAACGTGTCTTCCGCTGTGCTCAGCGCCGCGGATTCGTCGCTTAGAGGTGCGCCGAGCTTCCGCTTCAATTTGAGAATCTTGAAACTTTGGGACTTGCGGGACTGCAAATTAACGAATATTTGATCTTCTACAGTCCATCTACATTGTAAGTTCACCTTTCCTACCCAACTTCCCTCCTTTAAGCCCAGAAGAGGGCTGTCAGAGAGAGAACTCAGATGACGAGTCAATTCAAGTCACGTTCTTGATGATCACTCTGAAGGCTCGGAAAACGGAGGGGATCAGAGGCAGAGGGAGAGAGAACGGACGCATCGATGCGGAGGGCTGATTCGTTGCTGACGCTCTCTGAGGTGTCGCTGCGATCAACCTGCATATAAGGTAGAAGCTGGTTTCTGGAATCGAAAAGCTTGCCAGAGTACGGCTTTCCGTGTTCTTACTATTTGGTGACTGGTGGTGCGAAGATCGTTTTCTGATTTTAGAAGGGACGTCTCGAAACCTGGTCCCAGCCTGTATTGAAAAAGGCCTGTCAAGATCGTCACATTTTAACGCCCGAGTCGTATAAGAAAGGAAACGTCCGTGCAAAGGTTGGAAGCATTGATATAAAATGGAATGAGCGGCCTTCCGAAACCTAAAACACATGTGCACCTCGCCCTGCGGCAGCCGGTCGCTTCAGGGGTTTCGACCAGACCCTTAACTCAGTCCAAATCTTTCAAATATATCACGTTGATGGGTCTCAAATGACCAGAGCGGAATCTTTCCTTCCAAAAACTAGAAGGCAGCAAGCTTTACGGAAAGATATACAAAGAGCCCAATGAAAGCGCTCAAACAATAGCTCCTCTGGCTATAGCAAAGATAGGAAAGATATGACTCGAGAGATGCCACTCTACACCATAAGGCCCGCATGATCTTCTATTAAGACTGATCTCGCCTTTGCTTGCCTCCTCGTGCAGGCCCCGTGGGCGACGTGCTGGTGGCGGAACTTGACTGGGGGAACGATGCACACGTCAAAGCTGTGAACCCGCCCTTCGACCTCGTGGTCGCTGCTGACGTGGTAACGCACTCGTCTTGTCCACGTCATGCAGCACGCTTGTCCATCCTCCGGGGATTCAACGCCCTCTCAGAGAATTAAAAAGAGTCGATAGATTGAGGACCTAAGTTGGGTCTCTGTCGGAAAGAATGACGTGGCGAGTTTTGAGTGCTAAATCCTGGTTTTGGCATCGTCCGGCCATGTCAGAAAGCGCTTTCCACCTCTCAATTTTCGCCACGTCATCAATTCCAGTAGCGGCTCCGGTCTCGGATCCAATATTACTGACACTTCTTGACCCTGCCTCAATACCAGGCATTGGGTTTGGTGCCTTCCTTGGCTGTGTCGCTCGGCATACTGTTTTTTGTTGGTCGCTGTTTCAGTCAGCTGGTGTAGTGCGGGGTGTCGGTGTGTATGTCAAGATCGACGACCCACGTGAAATGTGCTGGCATGACTTGGTTTGGTGACCCATTTTCCGTCTGTCGGATGGCAGAAACTCAGCAAAGGACTGTCGTTTATTACATCTAAAAACGACTACACGCTTCTCATAGCGGTGTACATGATGGCCAGATTCTGCCATGCTTGCACGCCGTACTGACTTCGACCTCCGCGTTTCAGGAGCGGTCAGAACCTTTCCGCGTTCGGTGTTGTCTGCAACTATCGCCTGAAAACCGAAGCTAGGTGCTTCTCCAAGAAGACGTTTAAAATTTGAGACGATTCAAGAGAAGTGCATCTGACGTAAGCCGTGCGGACCTTGCAGCTGTATGCGGAGCACCTGGTGGAGCCGCTTCTGCGGACGATTGCAGCGGTCACAGGGCCTCGGACTACGACCCTGGTACGTACCCCTAGTACCGGAGGTTGGCAAATTGTTTGTCCTCCTTAAACGGCTGAGATTTGTTGCGGCAGTCGGAGCACCTTGCTTCTCCTTTGCCGTCTCTGCCGAAACTTCTTGCGTCTCTTGTTCTCCTTGGAAGTCCTCAAAGAAACGCACAGCACTTTCACGGCCGCGGTGCGAGAAGCCCATTGTAGATTGTCCACAAAAAACAAACCGCCGACCCCTTTCCGCGGGACAGATTTTCTCGTCTTTCGATGAATGTCCTTCCGAGAATGTCCTTTTGCCGCAGATCTCGTACGAGCTCCGGTCCCATTCCGTCCACACCGCCTTCCTGGAGCAGAGCAGCCGGCTCTTTTCCGTACGGAAGATTCCCCATGCCAAAGTAAGCGGGGCGGCGCAAGCTCCTTGATCCTTCCCGGAGTATCTTATTTCTAAGAGTGTTTGGATTGGTAAACGTAAGGTTACCAACTTCACCCGACCGCTCGGTTTCGTACCCGTAAAAGCCCGAGTAACGCACAGGGAAACAGCATCCCGAAAGCGTAACCTGCTCTCGGACCGTCGGTCAGCGCTTCCAAAAGGGAACCGTGAAAAGAGTCTGTGCACGGTTCGATCGTTACCGGGCCCAACGAATCGCTGCTCAGCGCGCGAGCGGCCAGTTTTCAAATCAAAGTGAACGTGCTGCCATTCTCATTTGCTTACTTGCGTCTCGATGTGGTAGATGCACCCGCTCTTCCAGCACCCCTCCATCGATATCTATGCCCTCCGGAAGCTTCCCCAGGTACGTTTGTGCGCCTTTCCCTTACTACATCTGTCTCGAAGTTGTGCACTTTTAGTGAAGCTCTTGTTTCAAATGTTCCGGCTTTCCGGGTCGATTGTCAACTTCGGTCTCAACTGCTTGTATTTCCCGTCACGAAAGCACAAAAGGGTCGATTGTCAACACCGGTCTTCTTCGTTTGTATTCCACGTCACGAAAGCACAAAGTCAAAGCCCAAAGAAACAAGGTAATCATTACGCCCACCGTAGATCTGAGGGACCCGAACATCAAGCTTCGAGCTCACGTTGACCAAACGCTCGCCGCCTTTGTCTCTCTCTCCAGGCGCACTCTCGCTCCAGCACTTCCTCCCCCTCCCCTACGCCGTCGCTTCAATCCGACGGTGCCGCAGAGAGCGGCTCTTCCGATCGGACGGCCCAGATTGCAGTGGCAAGCGTGGACGACGACAACGAATGTAAAGACACAAGTACAACGCCTCAGATCGAGTCAGGAAAGCCTTCCGTATCAAATAACGTAAGACAACCCAATGAGGGATCTGTAGATTGCTCGCTTGTAGAAACCGAGTCCGATGCTCCCGAGCGGTTTGATACTTGTAGGGATAAAGAGGAGCCGGGGGCAGTCTGGGCGAGTAGGCGGGCTGGGGTAGAAGCGGCGCGACTACTAGCAGGGATAAAGCTAGACTCGTCTGACGATCATTGATTGATGCATGAGCACTCGGTTCGCTAACTCGGACTCGAGCAATTTCACGGGACATATGCAAGGAATGATGCATCGCTTGAAAAAGACTAACTGGATGTAGTCACTTCGACCCGATCGCCCTTGGGCATGCGCTTATGGGCGGGCTTGGAAGCCTGCCGCCATCATGGGCGCATGATGCCTGTACGTGTCGCTCGGCCGCCCGTTTCACAGGTTAAGATGTTCACTCTTCAGCACATGCATATGCGGGGCTCGATTTGCATGTTACGATTGATCGAAGCCGCCGGTAGCTCCGAGGCCAAATTCCTTATATAAGCTCAGTTGGCGCAGGGACGTCGAATCGGTCATTCCGGGGCGGCCGCCTAGCGGGCCTCGTTTCGATCCTAGATTCAGTGCTGGTGAAGCATGGCGGCCGCGACCGCGGGCGGCGCGGGCAAAAACTCTTGAGATGTATTCATACATCTAGCTGGTTGTGATTTGTGGCTGCCGCAAATCTTCGCATAGGAGCAAGCTAGCGCTCCACGGCCAGGCCCAGCGCTCCACGGCGGCGACGATGCAGCCTCTCTTTCGCTTCATCCGCCCAGCTAGGATCCAAAGCCATGGTGCTGTCGCCCATATATATATGGCAGTCCTGCCGGTTGCCCCCGGGCTGGCAGCTCTGGCGCATCGCACGGCTGGACAGTGTTCAGCGGCCGCCAAGAAGTAATGCATCACATATATGCGGATATAGTACCTGCGTCAAGCTTTTGTTACAACCGCCTGTCTGTTTGACGACTCGATAAAATGCAGCTATACCTCCACAGAATCATCAATATGCTAATTGTCGAAAAACAAGCATGGCGGAGGTCGCCACTACCGGGGCGTTATATTGCGCAGCACTTCTTCAATCATGAAATGTGGATCAGATGCACGAAGGCTCAATACGTATTGCCAATGTATGAAAGCTTTTGAACAATCAGATTCTTGTACAAGTATAAGCACATGCACGTGAAGATTGGAACACGAGGGATACCGGGGAGGATGTACATGCAATATAACTTGAGGTTTGGCAATAATTCACAACTCCATGGCAAATGATGGGTTCTGGGTTCAAAAGCCTTTCACATTCATTGTGGCATTGTACATGTAAACCATGCATGAGCGAGGACGCAAGAGGGCACATATGTAAGTGGTGCGCTGCCAAAGTATGGGTGGGATTATAATAGATGATAATGTCTTCATTGATCAGGCGATATTGAAAGGAGATGTCCTTACTTCTGAGCAAGTCTTACATGATTGTGACTGCTTGCCTACTGATTAGTCAAACCCAGGCTAACCCACGTTCAAAGATATTCTTTGTAAAGCAGCTCTAGCCTTCTTAAGCTTAGGACAGTTTATTCAGACTCTTCAGACTCTACGTTAATAGTCAGCAACCTCAATAGAAGAGTTTGTTTGCAGATGTTCTCGTCTTTGGCAACCACAACCCCCTATCTAACAAAACCTCATAGCCGCGTGCCAATCAGCTCAGCTCAAAACCCACTCTGTTTCAGCAGAAGGCTTAATTGTCTGCCTGCCATGCTTGTTCCAAGCACGAGCTAAAATGTGGCCTCAAAACATAGCCTCAAAACATAATCGCATCGCGAAAGCAGCGCCGGCAACTCACTAGCAGCACCTGTTGCCTGGAGCCTAACAGCCTACTTGACATAGATAGCCAGGAGACCCTCCCCAGAGTAGAAGTTCAGGTCGACATGGTACCTTGCGTTGTTGTGGGAGTCAATCAGATTGGACCCGACGCCGATAACCACGTGGCCCCAGCTCCTCATAAACACGACGGCGCCCTTCTGCACATTGGCGGCCGTCACGGAAACCGTGCGCCAGCCAGACGCCTTCAGGAAGTCCTCCAGCCCGAGGGGACCCCCCTCCTTCTGGGAGCACCACAGAAGATCGTATGTCTTGCCGCCGTACGAGTAGGACCCAAAGGAGCTCTGCGCAGCGCCGGCAGATAGCCCGGGGACGTAGCCCCCCGCCGCGAGGGAGCGCGACACAAACTCGGCGCATTGGTAGCTGGACTGGCAGAGACGGTCGACGTGCACGCGGCCGTCGCGCAGTTCCAGTGCGCGTCGGCGTAGCTCGCGACGGTGCCGTAGTTGTTGGATGATCCCCCCGCCTCGCAGCACTGGAACGCGGTCGGGCCGGGGCAGTATCCCGCCACGCTAGTTCCGGAGCATGAGCTGGTCCACTTGCAGGAGCCCTTGCCGGAGTCGCACGAGGTCTTATAGCAGCACTTGACGTCGGTGGGGTCGTTGGGGCAGTAACCCGAGGCGTATGTGCCCCCCCCTGAGGTGCAGTCTGCGGTGGCGATGCAGACACCCGGAGTGGAGCCCACAGAGCATTGGCCGTTTAGGGTGGCCTGGGTGGGGGCCAGGAGGACCAGCAGGAGGAAGGGGAGGGCGGCGGCGATCGCCATTGTGGGCGAGGTTTCGGAGAGGCGCTTGGGGGAGGGGATTAAGATGGGAATGTGGGGATTCTGCTGTGAGGATGTAGCGGCTGTTCTTTCGTTGATGTACTGGAACTTGGTCCTTGCGAATATAAAGCCTTCACAGCATGTGTCAAGTCCGTCTGCGACCGAGCTGATGCGCCCAAACGCTGACTAGACTCAGGCCGGAATTTGGCTCCTGATCAGACAGCTGACAAAGTTATGCAATTCGCGAGGAATCTCCGTAACAGACGAGGCGGGTCTGATTGACTTGAGCTCTCCTCCGCTTCGTTCTGAGATAAGAACATGCACAAGGAACAGGCATGTGTTCGGTTGAGAGGAAGTTTAGAGAGCAGGCTGATCGCCCATCGTTACTACGGCACCCTACTGATTGGTACACTTCAAAATCAGTGCAGTGAGTCCATGCGGGGGCATGCAGCATTCTGACGTACCATTACCTATTCTCAATGCTGTCAATGCTGCATAGGTACTCTACATGTAACAGTGCAGATGGGATCAACCCGCAAAAGGGCATCAAAAAGGGGCATCCGAATCTAAAAGTTCCATTGGAAAAGACGCGATGGGCTTCAATCATGTAGGTCTTATTGCAATCATGACTCCCGACGCGCTTTGCTGTGTGCGCACTGCGATCTCAGACTGCAGTGCGGTTCAATCGAGCCAACCACGCCCGGGCAGAGAGAACTGCTTTGGAAATTATCGTGGCATTCTTCTGTAAATTTGTTGTAGACTTGACATCTGACCTAGAGCTGTGCTCATAAGGCCTTGCTTTTTAAATCTGACATTGATTTTGCACTGACGAGGTATGATTAGACTCGGGCACGATGTGTCTAGTTTTAGGCAACAATATTGCCATTGTTTGGAGGCCGCACATTTCAATAAGGAGCTTGCCGGGGGCTTGTCATTCATAAGAGGTCGGACTCAATCGGGTCGTGCCCGGGAGTAATAAGGGGCAGCCCCGGGAGGCCTGCATAGTGATCCACGACAGCCGCCGGTGGCCGGTTCCAATATACAGTTACCGAAGCCGTTCCCGGTAAGGTATTGTATAGATGTCTCAGACTCTCAGCCTTACATTTCAGCCTCCTTTAAATTGTGCAGGGGCTAGCTAGCCAAAAGGGACGCCTCAAGTTAACCGTCAGCCTGACTGAATCTGGTCAATGGATGTCAAAGGGGTGCGCCATTTTGATTGGCTCGGTTCACGTGCCCCGGTCACAAATCGTCGATCGGACCACGCGTACGGCTGCATGCCGATTCTTGGCGAGAAGCGATCCCGTCGCGCGCCCTCGGGAACCCTTGCCAACCGATTCTCTGCCGACCACTATAGCTGCACATCCGGCTGGCCGCTGCAGTACCAACCGAGGACCGGGCCCCGGTCACCGGTGCAATGGGCGCATGGCGGCTTTGTCGATCATGACGCCGTTCCTGACCATGTGAACAGTACGGCAGGACGCGGGGCCGCAAACTAAATACAAGCCTGGCTACTGACTCCCGGGTCGTTGAATACCGCATCATCGAACTCATAAGCGCTCGTTTGCTCACATGTGTCGTTCTATTCCTATATCGGTTCTGCACGATGCGAGCTGAAGTGGTGCCAATTGCTTAAAATATGTACGTTTTCGACGAGCGAACTCGTTACTTAACACTAATCCCCTGACAGTCACTCCACGGGTCAGCTGTGTTCTTGTCTGGCACCTTGACATGGCTTTTGGAATCCGCACATATACGTAAATGGTGACGGGATACAAGAAAACCACGTTGGAAACGACCAGGCGCGTATGGGACATATCCTCCCCGGTGCGGAAGGCATATGGTATATTCCACAGTCCACTCGTCGAATATGCTCTTCCGCCCGGGACGGACCTCGTGACGTACGGGCCCCGGGGTCCTCCCGGCAACCGTGACGCAAGCCCCGGCCTCCTCGGCGAAACCTTCGAAGGTTGCAAACCTCGCGCCGGCCAGGCGGCCGCGGCCGCCTCGAGCGTCAATATCGCGCGTACGTGCGCGGTGCGCAGGTGCATGCATGCCAATACGTCGTGGACGCAAAGTAGGTACTTATTTTTTGTGAGTGCTGACCCAAAAGCGAGTTACCGGCATGGTCCGGCCGCCCTCGTTTCTGACGGAACGTGCCCATGAGCTTCGTGCGTGAGCGCGGCATTGCATTGTGCAATTACTGCGATCTTGCACAGCATGTGCATGCCAGCAGCACGCGGTGGATAAGTTGTGAAGAACTTCCATTGGGGCCGCAAAGCGCCGGGATCATGCAAGGCATGGCCGGTGCTGCCGGCGACTTATCACGTTTAACTTGATGTAGCACAGGACAGACCGGAGGCAATTGCCGGATCATCGCACATTCACGAGCGGGCCAAGGAAGAAGTCTAGATAGCGCGCGCTAGCTGAAATCAGTCTGAAAACCTTCAGGTCTTCAGACTGAAAGGTGCACGTAAGCCGCATGGCACCAAGCGATACAAGGGCTTATAGTGACAGGCGCGTCTTTCAGGAGCTCCTCAATACAACCGAGTAGCGTAGCAGCAGCTGCGTGCCAGCCCACGCATGTGACTCCCCGACCATTAAATGGGCGTATCACCCACGCGTTTGAAGTAACCCGGAGACTCAGCTAGACTTAGCTAGCAACTGTTGAGAACCAAGGTCTGCTTAAGAAACGCCGGAAATTACATTGCGACACTTCAGACGCGGGAACCCTCAAGCGAGAGGACCTGTTTCGCCGTCGCTCCAGACTGACTTGGCTACCAGTGTTCGAAACCCTGTGAGCAATTCCTATTAGTTGCTTTTGGTCAAACCAGGGCCGCTTCGAACTCTGACTCCTTCGCCTCGCTGCTTTCCGCTCCTTCGCCGCGCATCGTCCTCACAATGGCGTTGCCCACCCGCATCCCGTCGACGGCAGAGCTCACGATGCCGCCGGCATAGCCCGCTCCCTCACCGATGGGATACAGCCCGGGGTGACTAACCGACTGCAGAGTAGCGGGATCCCGCTCGATGCGGACTGGGGCGCTGGTCCGGGTCTGCGAAGAAGAGTCGGGCAAGCTACGTCAGCAAAGAGTCAACATGCTTGGTCTTAGCACGACAAAACGCCTCCTTCGCTTTGTTCCCTAGACATATGGGCTTGTACCGGAGATGGTGTCTTTCCACTATCGTTACAGATTCGCCTTTGCGTTTGTTCTGAAAGCTACACAATCTGGAAAATGTACATGGAGCCGACCCGAGCCAAATTGCTGAAAGCGGATCACGTTCAGCAACCTTCGAGAAGCTCAATTCGTGAGAATGCCAAGCCAAGCAGCGCTTCTCAGTGTGTCGAGGGGAAAAGGGCCTAATTTTGGCCCGTCTCCTTGGATGGACAAATAATCGCTCAACAACCTCCGAAGCAGCAACCGAATCCTCTGACTGGGAGTGCACACATGCAATCTCAAGCGCCTTGATTCCGTACGTTCTCAGAAAAAAAAGTAGATGACGTGGCCGTGCATCCGGTTGAACAAGACAGTTGCTGATACTCACCTCGACTCCATGGAGCAGCGCGTCAGGGCTGACGAAACCAGGCATCTGCACGCCGCAGGACCCGAGAGTCAACATATATTTGCAGAACAGCTAGTATAGGAATCCGCACTGATGATGCGAAAAGCAAAGAGTGAGAATTACCGACAAGAGCCGGGTGCCAGTAGCTCCGCAGCGCGACAGGACCCGAGGAGATAATATGCTGACCGATCGTCAAGATGGACGGAGGGAACAAGGGCCCTCCAGACTGCGTTCCTGTAATGTTGAATTGCACCGAGATGTGGTGGGAGCATGTGAGCGAATCCGCATCCCGTAAAGACGTCTTCGAATCAGGAGAGCGGGCCTAACGCAGAAGCTACTCTTGCATCCCCCCGCTGAACGGCCTGTGTACTTCGTCAGCCGACATCTCGGATTCGCTGTGTCTACTTCAGATCCATTTTCCGGGTAAGTACTTGTTCAAAACGTTGTTACTGAACCCACGAGAGTGAGAAGGCTTCTCACCATTTTGTCAAACGCCAGCAGCGCCTGCCGGAGGGAGGCGGTCACAACGTCCGGATACAGCTCATCCAAGCGCGCGCTGCGGACGCCTAAACGGTAGCTGCTGGAAGGTAGGGGATCGGCTGCACATGGAGGAACGGATCTGTCACTTTGGAGCAACATTTTCGCTTTCAAGAAGCGCTTCCTTTGCAAAACCATGGTTGAGCAGTGAGCCCCACTGAGCCCCTGGATAACGAAGTCAATCGAGCAAGTGAAGTAGACCAAAAAGAAGAGCGCCGCGATCGCCTGGGGAGTAGTTCGTTTGGACCAATTCGGACGTCCCACATGGACCAGTGACTTTGATGTCGACCAGGGGAAAACTTCTAGAAGGCTGCATTCGAAATGCATGTTCGATAGACTCTGGGCGTAAGAGCGTCAGTAAATCGGGCTACATCGCCATACTTTGCATGGTCAACTGGTCGTGTACTTCAATCCATTTGAAAGAGTCAACGAGCTCAGAAAACGAGGGAAAATGGTCGGTGAAGCGCTTCGCAAAGCTGCCGTGCGTCTCACCAGAGAGGACGCCGTCGAGAAAGTCCGCCGCCCGTTGCACGGGCGCCACAAAGTTGCCGCCGCCCATCGCGGCCGCGCGCCGCTCCATGGCCCTCTGCATAACCCAAACCCAATCAAGTAACAAATAACCCGGATCCAGATTCAGGCAAGTCCTCAATAAAAGGTGCCCAAACAAAGGCAACGATCGACTCTTCTGGTTCAAACCTGAGGACGAGAGCTCGCTTCGCAGGAGGCTCGCTCGAACGAAGCGCTAGAAATGTGCGGAGAGGTTTGGCGCGCTGAAGCTTGTTTCAATCTGCATACGAAATCTCTTTCAACGAATTTTACCAACGTATGAACCAGAGTACGAAGCCAGGATCAGCCGAACCTGCTGCTGATTGCGGATGCCCAGATTAAAGATTCCATACGTGAAAGCAGGAGTCACAATTACTCAAAGCTCACCTGGAAAGCTACTCCGGCCAGCGGGCTGTCGCCTCCAAACTCCACGAAGTCGGGCGCGGACACCGGGACAACTAGAGCGGCGTTGGCCCACTGGGACGCGCGCCGCGAGAACGACATGCCGTTAACGCACAGCTCGTCCGCGTTCGTACTCGTGGGGACCACCTGAGAATCATCCCAGGACTGCTTAGCGCCTGGAAAGCATCCCAAATCTTGGTTGAAATCTCATTGATTCTCGTCCTGCATCTCGAGAGGTCGAGATGGAGAGACAAGTGAGATGCTGTCTGCGCAGATATGGCGAGGCATCGGAAAAAGTTTGGAGTGGATGTCATTCAATGCCAAATATGATGAGCTACGAGGGGCGAAGCAAGAACAGGACGAGGCGGCCCGAATAAAGGTTTCCAATATGGAGATAGATCGACGTCTTCTCCTTACCCCAAGAGTCATCAATTGGCCAGACTTCGGCCCCTGTAAAGAGCTTCCTTATTCCTCGAGCCCTGACACTTATGAAGTTTTCTCCTCTGCTAGAATCTCAACAATCAAAAACACTAAACCTTCAATACTAAGGTTCTCTCAGGTTGAAACCCTCATCACTTCGAACACCCCGCGATCGGAGTCCTTAGAATGCGCACGAGAGCTCACCTGTCCCCCGGGGCACATGCAGAACGAGAAGCAGCTCCTGTTGTCCCCCCTCTCCTGCGCTGCCAATGTGTAGTCCGCGACCGGGACTTTCCCCCGGCCCCTGTCCACGGAGTCTGCCCACTCCCGATACTGGATCCGGTCGATCAGCGCTTGCGGGTGCTCGATACGGAACCCGGCCTGGATAGAATATGATGGCTTCTGAGGCAAAGCTTGTTGAACATCTTTGTTTCCTATGTTACTCTCAAAGCAGGACGAGTCCGGGGATGGAGCCAGGAAATGGTTTCGGTTTGCGCTGGACGGCGTTTTCTGTATGCATCTGCTTCAGGCTGAGAACGGATCGAAGCCGGAGTCAAAAGACATCTTTGTACTGCGCGATGAAGCTTCATCCGTCTTCGTGTCGGCGAGGCTCGTGGACCCAAAGCAGGCAGACCGAAGAAGGTGAAGAATTCTCTGGTCAAACCCAAAAGAACAGGATACTCTGATGTGGCCGTTCCCAGCAGTTCCTAACGAAGGGTCATCATTGGTAGATTGTGTTCGGCTGCTTGTACTCAGAGGGAGTCTAAAGAGGGCTTTAAAAGCCAACAATCGGACTCCGCTTTGCTGGACAGAAGGACAGAGACAAACACAAGATCGTCTGCGCTGGATATCAAAACGTTCACCTCTGCTAATCAACGCTTAAAGCGTCTGATTTACAGAGTGAAACCGCCGGTTGCTATGACGACAAGAAGAAACGCTGGCCCTCACCGCAAAGTCTTTCTGTGCCATGTGCACCTCATGCCCCTCGAGCATTGTATACACGTCACGAGCCGAGTGGCCCACACCTAAGACTACGCTGTCCGCTGACATCACCTCCGACGCTCCCGTGCTCAGATTCCGAACTAACGCCCCTGTCACCTGGCCGCTTTGTATGACCAAATCGTCAACGATCTCGCCAAACCGCATCTCGACCTGGAGAGAAAGACAATCGGTCAGCAGGATGAAGATTCTTGAGAACTTGCTGACCCCCGTATCGCTTACGACAGATTCACTTGCACTGCGTTCTCTCAAGCGTGCCATCGGACATGTTGACTGTAGGAGGGGAAGTCAAAGGTAACGAACGGGCAGTGACGTGATCTGGAATACTCGTTTGAAAGAAGTTTGACAACTTCTTCCAAAGCACTGGGAGAGCCCAAAGGGATGGCCCGGAAAGCCTCCGTGTTTGTCTGCATGACCTTCTTCCAGATGTCAGATGACTTCACTTCTCGCACTGTTTAGCCACAACAGCTCTAAACTGGTAGACTCACACGCAACAGTACTTAAGAGCTTTCAAAAGCTATCTTAAAAGGGAACGAAACTGGCAATAAAGTCAGAAATGGTGCAGCTCACCCCCAACCCCTCTAGA
This sequence comes from Klebsormidium nitens, assembly GCA_000708835.1. NCBI lineage: Eukaryota > Viridiplantae > Streptophyta > Klebsormidiophyceae > Klebsormidiales > Klebsormidiaceae > Klebsormidium > Klebsormidium nitens. The sequence continues at coordinate 15,227 of DF237037.1, forward strand.
TGTTCCCGGAATGCGCGCAGCATTCGCACCAGCCGGTCCGTCCCAAGATGCGGTTTCCCGTCCACCAATATCCTCTCCGGGCCCCCAAATTGCACCAACTTCCTCAACACTTCCCGCACCTCTTCGCTGTTCTTCCCAATCCTAGTTGTCAGCTTCCCATCGCTCCAGGTCCCCGCACCCCCTTCTCCGTAGCAGTAGTTGCTGTCTGCATTTAAACTCCGGCGGACCATAAGCGCCCCAATGTCTCGCCCTCGCCTCTCTACCGGTTGACCTCGTTCTACCACCGTTACTTTTATCCCCGCCTCTGCTAAGGCAAGAGCGGCAAACAGACCCGCAGGGCCACTCCCCACTACGATTGCTTTCTCCTTTTGTATGCTGCCTCCACTCGTTGCGTCTCCCCTACTGCTCGAGGCGCTCTCCTCGCTCTCTTCTCGTCTTTCAACTTCTTCCTCCGCCTCTAGTTCGTCCCGGTCCTTCCTAGGCCCGACATACCTGGGGGCAGTGCGCCCCGTCAGTCGCACCGGCAACGCCCCGTCTGACGTATCGTCATAGCCGTCCAACTCCAAACTTCCCTCCCCAACCTCGTTGCTCAATACATCGTACTCAAGCCCCTTTGTCGTTTGCTCACTGTCTGCAGGTGCTCTTTCGAAAAGGCCGGGTTTCATTTTCAGTTTCTTCAGATTGTGCGGCGCTTTCGAGTGCGCCGCAGTCACGGCCGCCGCACTCACATCCACAATGTACACAAACACGGGCTTCTCCTTCTTCCTGGCGTCAAACGACTTCCGCACGATGCTTATGACATCGCCCTGCAGCCTCTCTGCCTTGCACAGCAGGCGGCGCGCCACCTCCTCCCGCAGGAAAGAATGCACGCTGATGTCATCCTTGCCCGGGTCGACGTCAAGCGGCACCTTCACCTGGTACAGGCGCCATGCCCCGGGGTCCACTTTCCTTTCGGGGGGTGCGCTTCGAGGGCTGTTTGAAGGGGGGCGCCGCGACCGTGATCTTTGGAAATCAGGCTTTGGGGTTACCTTAACCACCCCGCTTGGAGTCCATATCTCCCTGCTCACAATCTGCTGGGGGGGTCTGGGTCGCCGGGGTGGTGCTCTTCGATGGTGCCCCTCGGCATCGCTCCCAGAGGTCTCCTGTCCAGGGGGATCCCTCCTGCGCCAAACGGAGGGGTTTCCATGGGGTGGTGCACGTGCGGGGCCAGCCGAACAGCGTAAAAGAAGCGGTTTGCTAAGTTTGGAGAGGTTTTCCGAAGCATTGGGAAAGGGAAGAGGATGAGAAGGGGGCAGAAAGGGCGTTCTGTGGAGGGAAGCAGGGGGCAAAAGGGACTCAAAAAGTCCAGAAGAAGACCTCCCTAGGGCAGCGCCAAGTGCCTCCATCCTCGCCAGCTTGATACGGATGTCTGATTCACAGTCAGAATCACAGTGATTGCAGTGCTTGGCTATTTAAGGGCTGCATTTGGCACCTTTCTTGGTTGAGTGCATTCCGTTAGTAAACCTGGAATTGAACCTCGTCACCATTGAACAGGGTTAGCGACATTGAGTCCTTATAGATTTCCGGTTAGTGATTTGTTAAGCATTCGGTTACTAACTGTGGAGGCGATAAAATGTAGCACGAGGTTAGGGTTTGGAGCACCCCACATTTCAATTGCTTTCAGAACCTCTTCAGGAGTGTTGGAACTTGGAACTTGGTCCTTTGATATTTTGGAAGGGCGCCCAAAGCTTCGAGCTGAGTCTTTGTCAAGGTCCTCAGAGCTGGTGCACTGGAACAGGCTGCAACATGGTGCGTATTCGGACACTTTTCACTGTTGTAGACAAAGGATCCCAAGACTGCAATGAGGACAGCTCCGCTCTCCTGGTGGTAGACAAAGAAGTGTGCGCGTGACACTTGCATTTGATAGAGCCAAGAAGTCCTCAGTGAGCTGTCAGTTTCTGAGCTTTGTGTAGCTGGCAATTAAAAGTTTCTCCATGTGATTGATTTGTCCACCAATTGCAATCATCATCTTTGCAGGCGAACACATTGCGGCCTTACTTGACATGTATAAGGAACACGCTGAACGCGACGTTGTGCTTACAGGTGATTGAGGTTTGATGACAGAGAAGCTGCTGATGTCTGTTTGCTGGCTGGAGCTACGGCTTCAAAGGCTGGTTTTGTTAAGATGTCAAACCTGCACCTTGTTGAAGGTTTGCCAGAACTCTGGTCCATGTCCCCGTTAAATGTTGATTGCTAAGAAGTGATAAGTGGCAAGCATAGAAGCTGAAGCTATTCACTGATCTTTCTTCGCAGAACTTCCCCTGTCAAGAGGTGGAGCGGCACAACAAGCCAGAAGTGGAGTTCAAGTGAGCCCCTTGATATACCTTGTCAAAACTCACACAGCATCTGTCAAGTCTCCGTCACCTTGGTGCGAGGCTTATGGAAAATGAAGTCCTGGAGAGATTGTGCATTTGTCAGACATTTTTGCAGCAACAATCGACATCTATACTAACCTTCGCTTGTTGCTTTGCAGAACAAGTCCTGAGTTGCTTCTGCAACCGGTAAGCTGCCTGCACACAGTCGTCTAGGGATTATCTACTTTGACTGATTGAGGCTGACTGGTTTCGCTGAAGATGGTATGAATGATTGATTAAGCAGGCAAGTTTGTTCTTACATTCGCGGCAGGGTCTCCTCAATCAAGGCAGAAAGCTTATCGAGGCGCTCTTCTGTATACACAAAGTCATGAAGGCCGTCTCCTCTTCACATTGGATCTGGCCTGTTCAGAATCCAATATCCTTGATTGAAAACAAAACTGAGTTTGTTGGCATGCCGCACAGGTACTCATCTGCAGGAACGAGGGCGAGAAGTGCCTCATTGAAGGATCCATCAACTCGCTCCGGATAAGCATAAAGGTGAACGCACAGCTCCCTGTCTCTATTCCTCTTCATTCCAGGGCTACTTCTTGACTGCTCTGCACCTCTGCAATTGACACAACAACACTATCCCTATGTGCATGTTTACAGAACCCTTCATCTCAAAACTCCCAATTATGAAACGGTGCCAAGATTTGGCGAAGCTTGGATCCGTCTTCTCACGTACGATTTTGTGTTTCTTCCTGATGATCGGTAGGCTCAGACTTTCTTCACCTTCTTGTCTTTTGCAGGTGAAGCAGGCGGACGAGCTTGAGAACATACTGGCAAAGAAGTTCCTCCGCTTTGTTGCACAGCGCGCAGAGTCGTTTCAAGTACTAAGGAGGAAACCTGTTGAGGTAAGGGGTAATATCTGTTCCTCTCGACCAGTCGGATTCCCACAGATGATGCATAGCCGGCAGTTCTTTAACTCAAACGTGGTTACTCGATCTACTGGCCTTGAGTCCTCCAGTATCTTTTCGAAAACACGTGTACTTCTGGTCTGTCATCCATTTTTCGTGTTCCGGCTTTATAGTTCCTTTTATGTAGAGCTTTCGCCTCAAAGTATTGAGCTACCTTAATCAATCTTCTAGTGATCCAATCATTTCGAGGCCCAGTAGTCTTGCGTATTTTCTCAGCAGCATCACCGGCCGACCAACTTTTCTTACAGGGTTATGACATCAGCTTTCTCATCACGAACACGCACACCGAAGAGATGCAAAAGCACAAGTTGGTCGACTTCATTGTACGATTCATGGAGGTGAGTGGGGGTTCGCAATCGTGCGCGGTCAAGAAAGTCGGTCTGTCTCTTTCTTGCCTGTGTCCTGGCGTCCCTAGTGCGAGCAGATTCGGGCACAGGTTGCCACTTCTTTCAAGAGTTAGTGCTAGCAGTTTCGAGAAGGGTCCTTTGCAAAGACCAGGTTGGCCCTTGATTGATTACGAGTCCCATGGCCTCAAGGCTTGTTCTTTGCACGCACTTTGGTGCTGGATAGTCTCAGATCAAGAGTTTTGAGCATAGAACGTGTTGTCCATCCTGATATTACGTTACTTATGCAGGACATTGACAAGGAGATCAGCGAGCTAAAGCTGTCCGTGAACACAAGAGGGCGCCTCGTAGCAACCGAATACCTCCGCCAGTTCCTGTGACGTGCCGCCCTCTATCTGGTACACAAGAGCTAAAGACCGGAAGGAGCAGGATGTAGATGTACAGGCCTGCAAAAGATGCTTCAATGTCGTCCAAGCTGGAGCGCTTTGCTTGGAAACAGAAGCACTGAGAGATCATACAGTGTTGTTCGAAACTTGTACAACTAAGTTCGAGCTCCCGTTTCTGCATGAGAATCATTGCATTGAACTTCGCAGGTCAAATTCATCACCCTTCCATCTGTGGTTATCATGCGCGAGCACTGCATGAGCTCCGCAGGCATATATTAGTCACCAGGCTCATCGAATCATTTGGCGATTGATTGCATTAATGATCTACTATAATTATATAGTAGTAGCTGGCCATGATACCATGGCCATGGCAGCTTTGCATGCATGGCCGGCATGTACTTTACTCTCGAACATAGAATTCATATATTATGATACACCATAGATCAATCATTCATGCAAGCATGCTGCCATGGAAGCGGCAGGTGCATGACCTGCATCAGTCCCATGGACGGTAAATGCTGCCATGTAGTCTAGATAGAGCAAGACGTACGTACTGAGTGCGATATTGCTGTTGCAATAAGGCTTTCAATCAGAGTCTGCACTTGTACGGTTGGAATGGATTCCAACTTTGGGCTTCAAGGTACTTGCATGTCAAGGCGCGCCTTATCAAGGCCCGTTATACGGCTACATCAGAATGTCGATATCTGAAGTTTGCTTGACAATGCACTTGTCCGTGCTGACGCAATTATTGTTGCTGTCATACTTTCAATGATACATATTGTAGCCGAGGAACCGAAGTGAACAAAACTGTAAGCGTAGATCCTTCACCGTCTCCTGCCCACTTTCTTGGCTTAGGCAAGAGCAACTTCTAGTCACGAGTGCCCCTGAGACCTTCAAAGAGATGAATGAAAGCTTCCCTGCCCTGCTCTAGTTTTGCCGATTCTCAATGTAGAGAGCCAGGGCTACCAACGGTGCTGCCTTGTGAGAGTCGAAGGAGGACAACTGATCGATTGCTGTTTGAATGAGATCCCGGGCGATCTCCCTTGCTTTGGGCAGACCGACCAAGCTGCAGAAAGCGATTGTGATTGTCAGCACGTGGCGCCCAGGTTCAAACAAGCTCAAGCAGAAATCATGCTTTCGACAATTGCACCATGAGACGATGTCAATGCTCCTGGAAAGAGCGTAGTACGATCCGTCTATCGCTCTCGATCACCAATACCCAGTTCTGGTCTTCAAATACGAAAGAAAGAAATCCGAAAACTACTCCTGGGCCCCACCTAGGGTAGGTCGCCTTGGCTTGATCGATGTCCTTGCCCGCCGTCTTTCCCAGCTCTTCCGTGGTTTTGGTCACGTCCAGAATGTCGTCAATCACCTGGGGCGGAGGGACGTGCTTGCAGTTTCAAAAAACGGTGTGTCAACTTAATTTCTGTAAACTTGGAGGTCGAGGAAGCGTCTAGAGGAAAGCGTAAGGTATTTGAAGCGAAAGTCAGAACTCGCTACATTCTTGCATTGTTCGAAAGAGGGGGGGAGTCTTACAAAAGCCTGCGCAAACGTTGTCACTCTGCAAACAGCTCAGACTTCAGCCAACGGTTGGGTCGACATAGTCTCAGCAGCGGCCATCATTAACAGTCTCTACACATTCCGAAAGGAAAATGGTCCTGAGCTATTCCGTGCCTCTATCACGAAGTCTTTCTAAACGTTTAGAAAGACTTCTAAATTGGTCAAAAGAGCGTTGCCAAAGCACCAGTCTGATCTGCAAGCAAGGTCGAGAAATATTCTTTCCCGTGCGTCAACACGACGATTGCCTTTTCTCCACAGCCTGCGGCGTTAGCCCCCGTCTCAGATAAGTATCACTATTGCGTTGTAACAATGCCACGTATGGATAGGTCACTGCGTAGCGGACGGGTGGCTTTGCTTTATATTTCAGGGCAGTTTTGGTGCGGAGGGTCTTGACTTTTGACTGGGATTTTACTTCATGCGAGCCTGGGGCAGAGATAGAACTCAACGAGGCTCTTGACACGCAAAAGCAAGACATGTTTGTCTCACCTGGAACCCCAGTCCGATGCACTGGGCATACTTCCTCAACTTCGCAATCTCGTCCTCTGTGGCTCCCCCCAGGACCGCTCCTGCGACAACCGACACTTCGAGCAGCGCCGCCGTCTTGTGCCGGTGAATGTACTCCAACGTCTCCAGCCCGATCGAGTTGCCCTTGCCTTCGCTGTCCAGGTCGACAATCTGCAGGCGATGTTCTTTCTATTGAGTCGCCTGGTTGGTAATCTAGACTCTTAACCAGTCACGGCGGGTTGCTTGGCCAGTCTTTTCATGTACAGCCAGCAAAGAATATGGTGTCAATGGGTTCTGCCACTTGACGGCTGAAGTTGGCTTTGACAATGTGGTTTTGATGCTCCACCGTCCGTCGAAATAAGATGCCATATGAGCTTCTGGCCTGAAAAGGACTTGCTTTTGAGGGCTGTAACGTGGGCCTTTGTTTGGGAGATTGGGTCCTAAAGTCGCCCTCTACGATTGCAAACGTGGAGACTTCGAGTTTAGTCGGATGCACGCACAAACAAGCGCCTCTAACTTCGACGAGCACCAAAAGCAGACGATGCTCGAGCCATGGCGACACAAACAACTCGCATGGCTGCAGTGGCTCTGTTTCTGTATTCCTCTTCCCCGTCAGTCACTTTCATCAACTTTCAACAGCAGAATACAAGCTTCTTTCCTCCGCGTATTCGTGCATGATTGAAGTTTCGCGATACTGGCAACCTCTTGGCTATCGACTGTAGGAGGGGTCTCATCGAGGTCGGTCCGACATATCGCTCCTGATCAATCTTCGACCAGCAGCTGAAAGACAAAAATCATATAGATGGACCAGGATGTTGCGATCGACACCTCACCTGCCCCGCCACAAGCCCTCTCCTCCAACTGCCTTTCATTGAGAGTTGGTGGTACTTTTATTCCAACTTCTCAAATAGAACCGACACTTTTCAACAAGCGTTACAATGGATCTGTACGGCTAAACCAGAGTGTTGCGAATGACGCCTTACCTGCCCTGCCACCAGCCCTTCCCCTCCAACTGCCTTTCAATGGTTGCGCAATTTCTCATCTTCCCGAACTCAATCGACGAATATGAAAAGGCGTATCAATGGACTTGTACCCTGAACCAGAGTGTTGCAAACGACGCATCACCTGGCCCGCCACAAGCCCTTCCCCTCCCAACTGCCTTTCAAAGTTGGTGCGCTGTTTTAAGTTCAACTTCTCGAAGTCAACCAACGCACATGAAGCAGTCTAGCAACGGACTTGTGATCGAAACCAAAATGTTGTGAACATCGCCTCACCTGGCCCGCCACGAGCCCTTCCCCTCCGACTGCCGTCCCCAGGTCGGCAATGACTCGCAACACGCGGTCCGCGGGGACCCCCTTGGTGGCCCTGGCAATGTGCTCAAACGCAAAGGACAGCAGGGCGTCGCCCGCCAGGATCGCCACGTCCTCGCCGTATTTCTGAAAGCGAACGATGGCAAGGCTTACATAATGAATATCTCATCTAAGAACAGACTAGTTACATCGATCTGTGACTGTCAAAGCTCCTCCCAGGACACGCAGGGAAACTGCTTCTTCCTACTGTTGACGGATCAATGTGGAAATCTGAAGAGATGACTTCCTAGACTCCGAACTTGATGAGTGAAGGTGCTTGAGAGCAGACAACCTTACAAGTCGCTTCTCAGCTGGAGCGGCTTTGTCCTTCATGAGGCCTTAAAAGCGCTTTCTCTCAACAAGGATATGAAAGGTCAGGCCGTTGGCGACTCCTACTTCGGGTCACCTCCTGCTTCTGACCCCTGTCACTCAACGCAGCTTTTCAGAAACCGTCTCCACCCCCGCAAGATTGTCACAACATGTCAGTCCCCAGGATCCATCAGGAATGGATGGCAAAGCTCCAAGGAGTTTTCCAACTTTTAAGACTGACCTTGTGGTTGGTCGGTTGCCCTCGTCGGAAGTCGTCGTTGTCCATGGCTGGCAGGTCGTCGTGGATGAGGGACATTGTGTGAATCATTTCCATGGCGCATGCGGCCGGCATGGCCGTCTCCATGCTCCCACCGACCAGCTCACAGGATGCGATGCACAGAGCTGCAGCAGAGGAGAAAGTAGTACAAGTTGAGTGCATTCTTTTTGGAGCTGATGGCAAGCTGCAGGCTGTTCCACTCTGAGTGAGGGAGAACAGTTGCGATAAGTCTGGACGGCTGATTTGTTTGGATGCAAAGCCTCCATTTATGAAATAAATGCAGGCGGACAGATTGTTAGGACTCCTTCGGCAACCAGTTCGAAAGCCAACTTCTTGTCTGGCTGACAAGATTTTACGAAGCGAAAAGGACAGGGGAAGGTTAAGAAGGACTGGCAGTATGTGATGGTCAAACGCACCGTAAATCAGAGGTGTAGAATCAAGTGGCAGACTCCGTGGATGCATCATGTCAAGAAGTTGGCCACTTGGAGAGCTTTCAAGAGAGGTAGGCGCGAACCTCAGAATACCGTATTTCAGAATCTTTTTCTCACTTGCCCCCAGAACAAAGCTCTAGTAGCTGGGAAAGGTGATATTACGTCACATGGTCTGCCCTTTTGCACAGCTCAAAGGGGGGGGGGGGCTTGAGGTACAACTCCTATAGCCGATGACCTGCCCCATTGCCTGACTTTTCAACTTTGTTCTTATCATCGGCAAAGCTTGATTGGCCGAGCACACACATCCAATACTAACCTGGGCAGAAGGTGAAAGAAGGGGGAAAGAAGCATGCTTTCAAAGTTCCCAAACCATTGACACGCTAGCACTTCTTCTGGAGCTGACTTTGTTGGGCAAACTCGTTTCTGTTTTGTGACAGTAAGACTCTCGTATTTCTTCGTTCTCTTTGTTGCTAGTTCAGAAGACGTCTTGATTCGAATTGCCAAATTTCAAAGAATCTTGCAGGATTCCAAATACACTCAAATGCTTCGCCACTGCGTCTGTCAGTGCTTCCATTTTTTTGGATGCAATATTCAGAGGAAGTGGAGCTTGAGATGGTCCACAGGAAACCTTTGAGTAGGAGGGGACAGGAGAGTAGAGCGACTCTTTCATCTCGAGAATTGATGTGACAACAAATACTCGGTTTGCCCGCAGGCTTCCTATTTGGTTGGACTGTGCAACCCATGTGCAACCTGTGTGCAACCTTACCCATCACATGACAACTGACAGCTTAGACTGGTGTAGAAGCCTTTTAGTCACCTTGGCTGGCAGCAACAAGCAAAGCCCCAGCTACTTTTGGTTTGCTTGTGATAGCAGACTGGAAGCTTCAAACAAGCCGCAGGGCAAGGACTTCAAGCTGCATTATGTGACTGGAACAGAACCCCTAGACCCCCAACGGGCAGCTTACCTGGGCGCACTCTCTTGCCTCCTGCCAGAAGCGAGTACCTCATGGATTCGTGAATCTTCTCAGGATACTGCATTGGCACTGCTTTGTCCAGGGCGGCATTCACAGCTTTCGCTTTTGCACCCATGTAGGAGTTGAAGTCAAAGGCATCTTGATCTGCAAATGCAGCAGGCAGTAGATTGGTAAGAAGCAATTTGCTGAGGCAGTATAAGGAAGCTCAGCGCAGCAAGAAATGCTGATAAAAGGTTGGTGTTTCACAGCACGCCGCAGTAAACCCTTGAAAGAATCCATCTTCTACAACTGCAGAGAGAAAACTCATTTCGGACTCCCTGACAAAAATAGAAACTAGCTTTTCAAGACAAAAGGTCCGTATCAGATGGGGCGGCAGCATAAAATATGCCTGGACCTTTGAGAAGGTATTCCTGCATTGTAAGTTCCAGGAACATGCTGCACTTCCCCATGAGCCACACTGCTCGCTTCAACCTCCCATGTGCTGAAGCTTTCTGCTCAGTATCCCTGACACTCGTATAAGCAGAGCGTTAAAAACCAACAATGCTGCTCAACACACCTGCTTCAGCTTTGACCTTGTCTTCCAAAATAACAGTGTTCTCCAGCACTTTGGCGACAACCGGCACCACTTGGCTCTGCCGGCGCATAGGGCTAGGGAGCCGTTTCGCTCCTAATGACTTGAACATAGCAGCATTTGCAGACCCCAGAAACGAGCTTGACGAAAGCTGTGAAACGCGGTTCCTGGCCTGCCGTCGGCCTGAGAAGCCGCAATGTGCTGACCGGAGGACGGAGCTGTCGAATGCAGAAGCAGAAGATGCTTGTAATTTTGTCACGGGTCCAGCTTGGAGGGCGCCCTGGACGGCTAGCGTAGATTCCATGGCGCGTAGCTCCAATGCAACCCTGCTCACTGCCCCTGCCACTCCGCGTTAAACTTATCAACGTCTTGTCTGCACTTTTGCAAATGCAGCCTAGCGCCTGCCACCCTTCAGGCTCCGCCACCAACTATACCGTAGTGTTCAAAGCAACTAGAATGAGGGACAATTGAGTTTCATGAATCATGACCATTGGGGAACAATAGTGATTGCTCATCGGACGGCTCGCTGTGCGATCCAAACTTAAAGAAGTTCCTGATCGTCGATGATGTGCAGTCCTCTTGAAACTGGAAAGACTGGAAAGTTGGCAATCGTAGGACTGCAGAATGTTCAGCTCGGATCATATTAGTCTGACATAGACTATAGTCATAGTCAGCGCCTTTCTCTGATGCCATCATTGGTCAATGACAAAGGCTGCTTCTTCAAAATTTTCATAGGCATCAATTTGATCATCAGCAGAAAGCAGAGTGTGGCAGCTTTCAATCTGGCTTTGTTGAAACTTCTGAATCGCTTTTGCAATAGGCGGCTCAAACACAACAACTCTCTTTCTTTTCTTACGAAGTTACGTCTCATCTGATGATAGCCGCTCAGATCTAACGCCGCGATGGGGAGCGGGGGGCCCGGCCTCATCAGGTTGATGCACTTGCTGACTGTGCTGAGCTTAGGTCGGTATGCGGCAGGCCAGTGCGGCGGGGAACATACGGTGGTGGGGTTTATCGGCGATCTGAGCATGCGCCAACATCAGCTGAGAGGGACGGTTGAGGTCATTGATGACTGTACCTTTCAGGTAGGAACCAAGAACAACTCGCGGCAATCTGAATGAAAGCTTGACAAAGTCCACTTTAAAGCATGATTTCTGATTCTTAGCTCAGAATTTGCTCAGCGCTATTGTCTCTCAAACCCCTAGTTTCTGATTGTACATGTTGCTGAAAGGCCTCAGAGACACAGACCAACCGCTGTCTTGAAATTGTGAGTGGGTCTGACCTGAGTTCTGATTCGTTACTTATCATGGTCTGAGAGCCCCTGTTTGTGGATTCATCTCCAGTGTCAATCCCACAGTGAAGCTCTATCAAAATCTTTGTCAACCAAACGGTATGCCATATTGGCTGCTCATTACTATCAAGCCCGCTTGGAAGCCTTTGCCCAAAATTTTGTTCTATTGTGACAGATATCATCACAATCATCTCCACCAAATCCAAATACCAGTTTTTCCCAACCAGGTGTCAAATCTGGACATGTTGGCCGGAGAGGACGTTTACTGGTGGGGGGCAGACGGCGAGAGTATGAACCAACTGATGGGGGGCAGGCGGATGTCAGCAGACTCCCTGGTTGGAAACTACAGCAGTCAGGACATGGTGGTAAGTGCATTATACTATGCTCGGTTTCTTTGAATCGCGTCTGCGCTCCCCAGGCTGAAGTACAGATTGAAGGCCTTGAAGCTTAAGGCACACTCTGATTGAAAGCGGCCCAAGTAGTAAAGCTCTGCTCCAGTGATGAGTGATTGGCAGTTGTTTTCTGGTCAAAGTCTGGGACACGTTCCCTGATAATCTATGTTCCTGGTGGAACAAGCTATAGCCGCTTGGGTCAGGCCTTTGATAACCACTCTTGTGTTGTCAGGAATGAAGGCTATCAAGCCCCCGGTAGGCACTAATGTTCGTCACTGCTGCCAGCTAAAGTGACGAGAAAATGCAACAGTCTTCTTTTTGCTGCGCCAGGTTAAGCTGCTGCCTGGACTGACTTGGGACAACGCCACAGTGCTGGGCGTGTGGTCTGAAAAGATGGCGGGGGATTATGGTCACGTAGTTCTACAACCAGAGGGGGGCTGGCCGTCAAGTCTGAGTCCCAGCAGTCCAGTCGAAACGGGGAACGTAACGTGGACTTTTAATGAGTCAGCACTGAATGGAAGTTTTCCTCCGAGAAACGCTTCTAATCTGACAAACGGCAGCTGGCCGCTGAATGCTACTGAAGCGAACAGAACAGCGTTTAGCAATTTAACAAGTGGCGGCATGGGGTTGAACGGCACGATGGGTGCGAGCGGCAACTTAACAGCAAATGGGACCCTTGATTCGAACCAGAGCTCAGGTAGCAACATCACCTTGCCTGAAAGTAGTCCCAGCCCCTCAGAGACTCTTCCCCTGGGTCCGCTGAGGGGAGCGCCGCAGCCAACGAGCTTCGACAGCTGTATAGAGCTCGGCCCGAAGCTCAGGCTTCGCTGGACCGTCGACCGGGAAAACAACTCGATAGACATAGGATTAGAAGGTGCGCTAGGGGATCAAGAGTTCATGGCACTTGGCTGGGCCGTCCCAGGAGCATTGAAAAATTACATGGGGCATGCTGATGTCGTCGTTGCGGGGTTCGATGCAAGTCGGCGGCCGTATGCGGAGGACTATTTCGTGACCGCACTGGCGGTGTGCAATGTGAATACGGGCAGCCCTCAGGGGGTGTGTCCGGACGCCGATTTTGCGGGGCCGAATCGGACCGTGAGCAACGTGGAGCTCGTGTATGCACAGCAAATGGACGGTGAGGCTTCCATCTCCTTCCGATTTGGCATACAATAACTGCTGGCTTAGAACGAATATCCTTGGCTCCTAGTGACCTTCAAAGAAGCTCTTTGACTGAACGCTCACCTAACTCTCGTAATTCGCGGCTCGTTGTTCATATTGCTGATAGGAATCATGAATATCCTCCTTGGGCGCCAGTTGTTTGTGCACTAAAATGAATACACATCTTAAGCGAAGAACCATCGTTGCAGAACTGCCTGTTTTCAAAGACGCGTCCTTGAAGATTGCGCCTACTCTCCAGAGATTGCTTGAATGCGCTTCTGTTGCTGTCTCAAACGTGGAAGCCGGGATCTCAATCGGCTTGTGACAGTTTATTCCAACTCTATCCCGAAGCTCGCAGCGGTTTTGCTTTTATGGGACTTCGAAGTTTGATCCGATGCCTCCATCCTCCAGGCGTTACGCTGGTGCGCTACCGGCGGCCGCTCATCAGCCCCGACCGCGAGTTCGACAACGACATTGACCCCGACCAAGAGCAGCCCCTCATCTGGGCGACCGCCGCCAGCAAGCACCCCTCCCCTTTCACGTCCACCAAGTTCCCCATGCCCCTCTTTCACGGCACCGAGTACCAGAGAAATTATGGCGAGGCGTTTCTCGCGGTCGGGAAGCACTTTGACTTGTGCATGGGCCCGTTAGACGCATCGCGGTTCGGCGTGCGAGAGAACCGGGTCGGGACGGTAGTTGCAAAGAAGGGCGTTCCGTTGCTGGTCGGGGTGGGGAACGCGACAAGTTACGTAAACCCGCCGAACCCGGGGAAGAGCCTCTATGTCAGCGGACAGGAGTCTCCAGTGCTACAGGTCAGTTGAGAGATTTCCTCGATGTTGCCTCTGACGTCAAATGGCGTTTTGATTTCGCATGAAAGTTTCGCAAGATGTGCACACTGGAGGCCTTAGGCCGAAGAGAACGATAGGAAAGGGAGCCTACTTCACGAGAATGTGCAATCTGTGACCTAAGCATCCACTTTGTCACCTGAAAGTTGGCTTGGCAGATGGGTCCCGTCTCGTCGAGTGAGAACGGAGACGGATACTTCCGCATGTCATTGTATGCAATACTGTCTTGCTGACGCGACGAGTATTTGCCTGTGGTCTTTTGGCTTACGATTTCCCAGGGAGACTGTTTACATTGTGCGTGTGCCCTCTCTCACCCCAGGTTATCTTCCTTCCAAGCCAACCTGAACTGCAATACTTGGCCGACTGTCGAATCTTCTTACTTGTTTTCGATCAGATTCTTGTATCGTCCGTTCTAAAGGACCACCCGCGACAACTGTTCATCAGCGCAATGGGCCTAGACTCTACTTTCCGACTTCAACAATCCGGTGCCTACTCTTGCACCGTTAAGATTCGACTTTCCACTTCTCTCCTTTGCAGGTCGAACGGGGTGTCACCACCAACTTTACGGTCGCCGCGGGGCCGGCTTACCCGGTCTACATCACGGACGATCCCGTGGGAGGCGCGGGTCTTTTGAACACGAGCGCAGGACATGTGTACGCAGGGGGGCCGCAAGCTTACGGCACGGTGGCGGTACCGTACCGGCTGTCGTGGACGCCCAACCACACAACACCGGACACGGTCTATTACCAGGTAAGGCAGTGCACAGTGCCCTTCGTTTACAGCGATGAACCCGATTCCAGATACGACTCGCGAACCCCAATTTGCAGAGGTTGCACTGGGTTCTCGCCAATTCGTTTCTTCCTTCGGTAATCACCGAACAGAATTCCGGCGATCACCGCTCAGATCTCGAAGCCGCAGGCGTAAACCTCAATACTTGGTGGCAAACGACGTTACTCGTCTCGTTGCTGGCGTCACCCAATTATTGAAGGCATGGTAAATAGCGAATGGGGTGGCAGGTTTTCTGCCTGATGGTGGTTGCGCGGGCACGCATCCCAACCGTTTGCAGTTTCCCAATCCTCTTGCTGACGTCACCCTCCTCCCTGCAGGCGTTGTCGGAGCGCAAGTTGAGGTGGCAGGTCTAGGTTATGGACGGTGGCTTCACGGACATGAACTCTGAACATGTATCACAGACGACGTTACACATGACTCTTGCTGACGTCCCCCGTTACTATTGCTGACGTCTGCAGGCGTGGTCGGAGCGCAAGATGGGGTGGCAGATCTCGGTGGTCGACGGCGGTTTCACGGACATGTACCCCAACATGGCCACTCTGGCGGACGGCAAGGTCAATCTCTACTGGGCGCTTCACTACGACAGCATCTCGTTCGCGGTGCGCGGATTGCGGCCCAGCAACTGGCTGGCCATTGCGTTCGGCAGGTGAGTCCTTCGCTTTCGGCTTCTGTCTTGTTCGGCCGTTGTTGCTACAATCTTTCTGATCTCGGCTTCGTTTCCTTCCTGCCGTTGATCTTTCAATATTGGGTTTGGCTCTGTTTTCTTAGTGCCGTTGTCTTATAACACTTGTTGGTTACGGCTTCTCTTCCTCCCGGTCGTCATTCTTTGAGCGAACATGCCCTGTCAAGGGATTTCACGCCTCAGCTTCTTCCCCTATATTCACGCGTGCTTTCTTCGGAAGTGCCGCTGCTTTTCTTGTCTTTCCGCCAGTGATGCAGAGTGTTGCCTTCAAAAACACCACGGCTTTTCTAAACGTTTCCCAAATTTTGTGAATCGTCGTTACCAACAAACACTGCTTTTTTCCCCGTCCTCCCAATGCGCCAATTGCCCCGTCGACTCTGCAGCGGCATGGTAAACAGCAATTCGTACGTGGGCTGGTTGGACGGCGACATTCCCCGAGTCTCCACCTACTGGATGGACGCCCACGACCCCTCCGGGCTGCACCCAGTGAAAGAGATGCTGACCAATCAACGCGTCAGCGTTTCGGGGGGGTACATCAGCTTCGAGTTTACCCGCCTGCTACGGATACCCGGCAGCAGAAACGAGATTGATCCGGAATCGCTGTTGCGGGTGGTGTGGGCGTACGGGGACGCTTGGACCACCGGTGAGGGATTCCGCCGCTTGCCGAGCTCTGCGTATACGCTCATTTCCACTCGCAGTTCTTGTCGAGACAACGCAGTTTTGAAATGGTTGCGTGATTGTCGCAAAGGCGTCTGGGTAACCAGCTGTGTCAGTTGTGCGTACCGTGAGGATTGAAAGAGAGGCAGGGAGAAGGCTTCAGAACGTTTCCTGGAGCAGCAGAGTAGCGACGCTTGTTCTCCCTTAAGCATATCACAGGTTTCAACATCCTGTGACAGCTAGACACAAGCAGCGCAACGAACCGGGCTTACGCTACTCTGTGAGAGACCTACCCCAGCTTTGCAAACCGTCTATGGTTACGTAACCAGTCCTATCCTGACCCTCACCTCGTCTTGCAGGCACGCTGACGTCCAAGCACATGCACACCGCCATGAGCAGTGACGTCACGCTGATCAATCTGCGGCTGGGCGTCGCCCAGGTGGAACATTTACAACCAGTGTTCGTCGTCCACGGATTCATCATGTTCCTCGCCTGGGGTGTGCTGCTGCCAGGTGGCGCCATCGCTGCGCGCTACATGAAGGACTGGACCGGGGATATCTGGTTCAAGTGAGGCTACTCCCACTTCTTCTCTTAGGTTTTGTTCTTTTCAGTTCCAACCTACGATGAGAGCTTTGACATTACGAAAGTGTAGGTAATAGAAACCTTGAAAGGCAGATTTCCGACTAAGTGAGCCATTTTACTGTCTGTCGCCGGACATTCCTGCATAGTAGGCTCAGACAAGTCCTGACCTTTGAAGTTGTCGAGCAGTTGTCGGATCATGGTATCCGGTCTGGGTCCGACCTAAGATTTTAAGGAACGAGAAACGGTATCTCCTTCGTATGACGGTTCTCTCCACGCAAAAGCCGTTGCCTTCAACAAGCTGTCAAAGAGTGTCATATACAATGGGTCGATAAGATTGTAATAAGAAGGAAGAAATGTCGCCGTTTCATCCGAACGCTATCCTCATTTTTGTCATCCGCAGGGTGCACGTTTACTCGCAGACAACGGGGTTGGTGATGGCGGGGCTTGGACTGCTGTTTGCCATGGGCGAGCTGAAAGGGTGAGTATTTTCTAAACAGAGTCCACTGCTTCCTCTTGGCCTCGCAACAGTGTACTGCTTTCCTCAATCCCGCAGACTATCGCTTTTCTTCCCCGCTCATACAGTATATCTGTTGTTCGGCACTTAAGAGTCGGCGAATTTAGGGT
The DNA here is from genome assembly GCA_000708835.1 of Klebsormidium nitens. Classification (NCBI taxonomy): domain Eukaryota; kingdom Viridiplantae; phylum Streptophyta; class Klebsormidiophyceae; order Klebsormidiales; family Klebsormidiaceae; genus Klebsormidium; species Klebsormidium nitens. The sequence goes on from DF237037.1 coordinate 32,262, forward strand.
CGTGACCTCAGTAGAACCAAGGGCTTTCTTTTCCGCGCATCTGGGGTCATAATAATAATAGTCTGCGGTTTTGCAAAGGGCACGAGCAGCCCATCCTATACAAGGCGACTCCCTGCCGCATCATCAGACCAACTCTTTTGCCCACGCTTGAGGCTTACGTCTTTCAGCCGTTTGATCTCTGTCCTTTGAATGCCTTGGTTCACCATTCTCTTGCAAAGGTTCGCCCGAGACGCTTCAGCGCTACTGCAGGCACGCAGGGGTTCAACCGGCCCTCCTTCATTTTGCACTTGGTTTTCGTTCGGCTTTTCTTGGTGACACGTTTCCCCTCTCCCTCAAGGGTTTGTCTTTATTCAAGACATCCGACTCAAAATCTGAAAGAGCGCGGATGACTCATCCAGGCTCACTTTACACGCCGCATGCAAAAACCGAAATGGTGGTCCTGATGTTCGAAGTGCTGTACTCCATCTCGACACAGATCCAGTCGGCTACTTTCTCCTTTCCAGCCATGCACGAAACCCACTGGCATCCTTGTTCTTCCCAGGCTCAACCTGTATACGACGCATGCTAAGATTGGGATGGTGGTCCTCGTGTTCGGAGTGCTTCAGCCCATCAATGCGGCGCTGCGGCCGGAGAAGCCGATCCCCGGGGAGAAGCCGAGCATGCCCCGGGAGATCTGGCAGACGCTGCACCAGTAAGCCCCTGTTCGCCGCTCTCTTTCTTCTCGTCGATAAGGGAGTTCTAGCGGAGGCCACAGGTCATCTCGTCTGAAGTCTTGGCACAGGGAAAGTTGCCATGCGACCTTCCTTCCAACCCCCCTTGGTGAGTCGCGAAGCTCGTCTCGCTCCATTATGTAGCTCTGCTGGCACCGGGCCGTTCCAGCCAGGCAAGCAATTTCCGCTGGTCCTGATGAAGTTTGACAATCTCAAGCGCTTCGTGAGACTGGAGCATGAAAAGGCCCCTCTCTTAAGCTGATGCAATTCTCAGAGCCTTCCTTCTGACTCGAATCTAAACATACTCTTTGACCTGCCATATCTACGATGGGTCGTATCGTCCTCCTGCTGATGCCTTTTTCAACCTGTTCTTCTCCTTAGCTCACGATTGGCTGCCGCCAATCATCCCTCCCCGTCGGCTCATGTTGCAGCCTAATTTGCCTGGTTCGCGGAGGTTTTGTTGCCTACTGAAAATGTCCTTCGAGTACTTTCGCCCGGTGGCTTTATATCAGTTGCTCAGACACCTCACTCTCGCTCGTCTTTCTCACTTAGGTTGGCCGGGGCTTGTGTCGCTGGTGGCCATGCTGAGTAGACTGACGCAGGCTGAACCGACGAAGACATAAGATCGACCGGTTGCGTTTGCCGGTTCTCAGCCCACTCACTTTTACTCCTTTCCTGCGCAGTTGGTTGGGCCGGGGCGCAATGCTGCTGTCGCTAGTGGCCATGCTGAGTGGACTCGTGCAGCTGAACCGACTGGAAGTCATAGGGTAGACCGGTTATGTTTCTCGGTTGCTAAACCTCTCTTTCTGACTCATTTCTTTCGCAGTTGGTTGGGCCGGGGCGCAATGCTGCTGTCGCTGGTGGCCATGCTGAGTGGACTTGTACAGTTGAACCAGAGGGAGGACATGCGGAGCGACAGCGTCGCGGGGCTCATGGGCGGTCTACTGGTCTGGGTGACGGCGCTCTTTGCGTTCGTCGTGTACAAAGAATACAAGAGCTCCGAAGCAAGGTACGTGACCCTGAATCCCATTCCCTCAAAGATAAACCCAAAACCAGTGGGGTTTTATTGGCGGGTTTGCTTGTTTGTGTGACGGCGCTCTTTGCGTTCGTTGTGTACAAAGAATACAAGAGCTCCGAAGCAAGGTAATTGACCTCGAAAACCTGAATTCTAAAATTTAGGCCAGAAAAGGCGGGTTTTTGGGCGGGTTTGCTTGTTTGGGTGACGGCGCTCTTTGCGTTCGTCGTGTACAAAGAATACAAGAGCTCCGAGGCCCGGTACGTGACCCTGAAACCTCATTCCTAATAATTAAACTAAAGAGCGGGGTTGTTGAGCGGTTTGCTTCTTGGGGGGACGGCTCATCCTGTACAAAGGATACAAGAATCCTGTACAAAGGATACAAGAGTACTGAGGCCAGGTACGTTCCTCAAGGGGGCGTCTGCCTCGCGAGGGCACCCAGAAATCGGACGGTATTCAAGACACAGGAGTAAGAAGCTCGCATGAGCCGCTTCTTTGTGACGCAGAGTCTGCACTCGGTGGAAGAGGCAGGGGTGTTATTCAGTAAGCGTAGACCGTCAAGCCCGGCAGCCAACTCGTTAACGGAACACTAATTATCAGTCTGCATCGTTTCAGCATGCTCGTGTGTGAGTTACATACAACCAAGCGGACGATGCGACGTCGACCAGTCTGGAGCCAATACTGACATTCTGCAAACAGTTGTCAGGAACACCGCCCTCGGTTTGGTCTCGATTCGGACTGCTTTTGAAGTCCTGCAGATCGTGACGGCTGTGACGCCCTTCAATCAAATTTCGACGAAGGCGGCTGTTTGTATCGTGCAGGCCGCCTGTCCAAGGAGCGGTCCGCATCGACAGTCAAGAACCCGAGCATTGGACAAACGGGGAGAGTAACAGCGTGTTGGATCCGGATGCGGACGAAGGACATGCGCGGGGGCTGTCTCCGCCCCGGCATCACAGTAGACGAGAAGAAAAGACTTCTGAGATTCAATTGGAGACGTTGTGAACGGTATTTCGATTGTAATCATAAGCATATGTCCGCGATGGTCAGTAGCAGAAACCGAAAACATGATCCAATTGCGAAGCAACCTGCTGGACTGCGAAGAGCTATACTGCTCCGTCTGGCCCTGGGGCGCCCAGATCGAGTCCAGCCGAACCGCGTTGACACAGGCAGAATCGTGCGCCATTCTTATTGGCGCCGTCGGTTGATTTGGGGTTAGAACGTTGTAAAGTTGCCGGGTCGCGCGCGATATTCAAAGCTTACCGTCCTTCATCAGGAATCTTCGATTTGCGCGCTCCATGGGCCACTGTTACCCAAAACAATATTCGATGATCCCGTTTTCTACTGTCGACTCGACCCGACTGGCATGCGAGCTCGTGCGCGCACCATGTATAGCTACGGGTCCGGGTGCAGTGCCACACAGATTCGGTGGTCTGAATGAGTGCGCACCGTCCGACAGGGCACGCATGTCAACATGTGAAGCTGCCCTGGCCGGGCGGCGGGCGCGTTTAATCAATTCATAATTGAGCGCGGTACGGTACGTGAGCATAATATGAATATGTGCAAAAGATTTAGTATATACACCTTATCATGTTAGTACTCATGCATCAGTGTACTATTAAATGTATAGTTAAGGCTTGTTTGAGGAATTACGGCAGGCGCGCCTATATGTTATCGTGACCATCTGGCATCCGAAGTACCAGGCCCGGCACATGAACTTGAAGTATCTTGTTAATAGCTTGCATGCGCGCCCGGAGGGCGAAGCTTC